>JAKSZP010002832.1:0-145258 GCA_022478985.1 Massospora cicadina | reverse complement strand
ACCCGCGTTGCTTACAACTGTGCCAAAGCCCAGATGACTGCAGCTCGCGCCAGAGTCAAAAGGGCGGAACCCAGAATCAGACATCTAGAGCGAAACTGCCAGCCTTCGCCTTCTCCCAGATGGTTGGAAGACTGGGAAGCGGCACAGGAAGCACTCCGCTTGGAGCTCACACTGCAGGAAGAACGGGCAGCAAACTTTACAACATCTCTCGTTACTATGCTCAATGGGAACGCCCCACCCGCTTCTTCTTTCAGAAACAGAAAGCCCGGTCAACAGCGCAGGATATTACTGCACTGAAGATTGGCACTACAACCACTTCAGATAAGGAGGAAATCAAGCAGGAACTAAACCGCTTCTACTCCAGCCTCTTCCATGCCACCCAGGTGGACCCATCGGACATCCAAGACTTCCTGTGGCGGACTCCAGAGCAACCCATTGACCCACGGGCTGATGAGGCTCTACTGGCGCCTATTTCCATCCAGGAGGTGATGGAAACCTTCTGAAATCCCCACGGCTTAAAGCCCCAGACCCAGACGGAATACCCTTCGAGGTGTACCTTCTGGAACCTGCGGTGATAGCCAGAACTCTCCGCGACCTCTTCGCTGCACTCTTGGTGAATGGCGAGGTCCTCCCCGACTCCAGAGGCTCAATCACGACCCTCATTCACAAGAAGTCAGACCGTGAGAACCTGGCGAACTGGCGCCCTATAGCGTTGATCAACACAGACCACAAGCTCTTCACGAAGCTTCTGGCCAACCGCATCATTAAATGGGTGTCACCTCGCCTCTCCCCATCCCAGTACGGTTTTATTCCGGGGAGGTCGTTATGGGACAACATAATGACCTTCACGTGACTTTGACTGCTAACTCTCGTAAGGTGAATGGCTTTGTGGCTCTCCTGGATATGGAGAAAGCATATGATCGGGTAGCCTGAAGTATATTGATGCTTCCCTGGCCCTTCCATCTCCCACCCGCAGCTAGGCGCTGGATATCAGCGCTCTATGACCAGCTCCACACCAGAGTCCTGGCGCCAATGGGTTTTACAGTGGCAGTACCAGTTGGACAAGGTCTCCGGCAAGGGGACCCCCTGAGACCTATCCTTTTTAACATCACCCTCAATCCCCTCTTGGCCTCCTTACAGGACAAGCTAACAGTGATTCTGGTCCCAGGTAAAGCCCCCACACGCACCATGGCATTTGCAGATGACACTGCCATTGCATTTGGCTGCCCTGGGGATGTTGCCCTCGCTGCTGTGACCATTGAGAGGTACACCAAGGCGTTCAACGCCATGGTCAACACCTCCAAGACAACAGTTGTACAGGTCGGCTCCCCCACCTTCCCCCACCATTTGGTATTGAACCTGAGCGCGGTACCTTCCGTCACCTGGGCGTTCTCACCAACCAACAAGGAGTTGCGCTAAAAGACAATGAGGACTTGCTCCTTGCTGCAGTTAACTCCAGGATTGCCAGCTGGAACCGGCGGCACATCACCCCCCAGGGTCGAGCTCTGATGGCCAATGTGTTCCTCCTCTCCAAAGTCTGGTTCCTAGCGCACGTCTGCCCATTCACAGATGCCTTTTATACGCGGCTCAATGTACTCCTCCGCTGTTGGATCTGGGGCTCAAACCATCCACCAATGGCCCTCTCAGCTATTGCCTGACCTTGAATGAAGGGGGCCTAGGGCTTCTGGACACGCGATCCCACGCCACCACAATCTTCCTGAAGTTCCTATGGCCGATTGTCTGCTGGGACGCGACCCCCATGCCCCAATGGGCGCCCGCCCTCCGCCAGTCAGTGTCAGCAGCTCTGGGTCTTCCTAGAGCATCTCTGACCTCATTAGGGGAGTGGCTCACAAACCACCCAGGCCATCGCCTAAAACCATCCTCATCCCCCTACTGGAACCAGGCTCTCCTTGCCCTGGAAACGAGTAGGCGCGCGGATCCACCATGCCTTCCCATACAGAAGGGAAGGCCCTGGCCTCAGCCCACGTCGCCATGCAATTGTGCACAATGGACAAGTTGTCACAACTCGCCTCAACCCCCAAGATCGTCCTCCCATCCGCCCAAGACTCCTTGAGCTCCTCCCTCCTCCGTGAGATTTTACCTTAAGGAATTGTGGAAGGACGTCTATCACCCCATCCTGTCAGCAAAGGTGTCCAACACCTTATGGAGGGTGCTCCACTGTTCATACAGGACAGGGGACCGGACTGGCCCTACCTTCCAGCACCGAAGCTGCCCCCGCTGTGTGGAGCCTATTGACTCCCACCTCCATCGTTTTTTCACCTGTCCAGGTGTCGCCGCATTTTGGCCAAAGGCCCGCGCGCTCCTCCATGTTCAGCCCTGGTCTGGACACCCTGTGCAAGACCTCATGTTTGAGCAGACATTGCCTGGTTGCCACCGACCCCTCCGTGTCCTCGCCTATGCCACAGCCATCTGGACCATCCATAACTCCTTCCTTCGTGCTGCCTTTGACCAGCAGGTGTGGACCCTTCCACACATGATCACCCACTTTCAGGTACACTTTGAGATGGCCCTGAAGGTCTGCACTATGTCGCCAACTCTCCCCCGCTCAGTTGTCACTGCAGCACGGCTCTGGCGCGCAAACCCCCCTCCCTTTCTCGATGCCTCCTCCCTCCCCTTCCCTCGCCTCAGGCTCTTAGGAGCCCAGGCGTAATTCAATAAACATCGATGAATCCCCCCCTTAGGTTGGGACCATCTAGTACTAAAAAAAAGAGGTACTTGAGCCTTCTTCTTACACCGCGGGAGGCCACAATCTCCTCCACTTCCAACTCAGGTGCCCCAGCTATGAGATAAGAATAAGGAGTCTCAGGTGGGGACCCTCAAGCCTAGTTAGTTTGCTCTCATGACATGTAGCAAAGATGTTTAACTTTTGAAGTAGGTCCAATTGACAGGAGGCATGACCAACCTTTCTAACCATGCGATAAGACCCCACTCACTTTGGCCCCAGATTTATAAACGTCTGCTTGATGATGATATTTATGGCATACAGTATCACAATATTTTATACCAGCTCTACTCTCTTAACATCTGCGTTTTAATTGTATCCTTCATGGCCGCCTTTGAATTTGTGTTTACCCTCTGGTGTAAATTCTTGAAAATCTTTGGAAAAGTCCGCCACAGCATCCGCCTTGGACCCATAACTGGGCTCTATATTAAGTGCAGAGATAAAGTTATAATAAAAAAGAAGGGCCCCACCCAATGGAAGAATGCTAGGCTTTGTTGTATCTGAATTGTGAAAAGGGAGGTGTGAGGCCCAATCTGACTGATAAGCTGCCATGTAACACCTTAAAAATTGTTCCAAACACTATATCACTCTTTCTGTCTGCATATCTGTTTGTGGAGGAATGTAGTAGAATGGTAAGGACGAAATTGAAGAGTCTTGCATAACTCTTCCCAAAATACAGATGTGAACTGAGGTCCACAGTAGCTGATAGTCTCAAGAGGAACCCCATGGGCAGAGAAAACATGGGAAACAAATACCTTGGCCATCTGAGCCAAAATTACAGTAGTGTTATATGAATAATATGAGCGAACTTGGTAAATTGTTTTCCACTACTGTCAGGATTATGCCTCAAATTGAAAATTTGGACAAACAAATGACGGGATTTAGTCCTGATTTAAAGATTGTGGTATAATTATTATTGTGAATAATCCCCAATTTACTTTTCTAAACCTCATGATATTGGTTCTAAAATGACCTGAAAAGTCAAATGAATACAGTTAATGAATTAACCAGAATGTCGCAGAATCCCAAAATAGCAAAATAGGTATAGTCTTGGTTTGGATGCACTTGGTAATTGTCAGACAAATGGTTGTTCAATTATAAAATAAGAATAGTTTGGAGGAAAATAGCTCCGATTCTAATTTACAAAAGGCCTATCCAATTCTCAGTTGAATTCAGCCTCTCAGAGTAAGTCAATTACTCCCACTCCCTGGCCAAACAGGCCTACAATTAGTAATAGGATTATGCTGAATTGATGGCAAAATCAGGGAAGCCAAACAGAGGTCCCCCACGTCCTACAGCCAATTTACTTCAAACTCCAGCGTGGAGATTGGGCCCTTTTATAGGCCTTGAAGGGGTCACACCAGGTGAAATTATTTCCACCCATGGTGGTTGGCTAAAATACATCAAGATTGTTACCTCATGGCCTTGTCCTACCTACTCCTGACCCTCCATCGGCAATTCCCTTTAAGCGAGGTGAGTTTTGAGCACTATGATGGGTTGAACTCCATATTACCTAAATAGACTTGAAGCTAATAATGGATTATTTGCCTATCTCGCTTCAAGCCTTGGTTTCATTTAAATACTAAGCAGTGCGATTGTAAGAAGGTTAACTTTTTAACCCTTTATGGCAACCTAATAAAAATCTATAAAACCCAACCTTTATTTTACTTATAATTTTTATTATTACATCTAGTGGTCAAAAGACCCCTCATATAATTTGGCAGTGAGATAAATACTTCTTTTTCCATTTTGTTGAAATTGGGGAAATAGCACCTGCGTTCATAAACAAAAACCCTGATTCCAACAGAAATTTATCAAACTACTGGCACTCGAATCTTTCAAATATTATTATCTAAATTAAGATTTATTTTTGTGTAATTGGCAATCAATTCTGAGAGTCTTCACAAAGCAAAGTCGCTATCTATAGCTTAGTAACTTACTTATCTACCTTGTACTTATCTTCCCTCTGTTTATCTACCTTTATCTATCCTGAATCCTCTCTAAGCCCACTTTTAGCCTCCTAGCACTATAGATAGTGTGAGGCTTTCTCCTAATAAACTATCTTTAAACAGATCAATAATCCTTTTGACGCTCAGTTTTGGCTTTTTAAACTATTAATTAGTGACTATTTTACTAAGATAATCCAACCTTGAAGTTTTACTTGGTTGAAGACTTTAATTTTTAATAAAGTAAACCTTTCATTTATCCTTTGCTAAGGACTTCAGGTTTCCTGGAATCTTCTCATTGGACCTGTGGATTGACCTCATGCGTCCCAAGAACTACCATGATATCATCATACCCATCTGATAGAGGTAGTTTTACAATAAGATATGCTGAGAAGTAAGTCCCAGGTCCCTCTGCTTTCTAGACTGGTATAAACAACCCCAAGAGAGACTGACAATTTGGTTTTATCCTGTTACAGGCAAGGCTCTCCTTAGTATAATTTACACCCTGTGTAGAAATTACCTTCCAGTTATACATACAGCAGTAAATCTCAAGAGTTTTCGCTTTCTAAGGGTGCCCTACAGTTATGCCATCATGATGTTCCTTATTCATCTCTGGCCAGGCGGTCCTTCAGAATTCTATAAGCATCACTGGAACCATACCATAGCATCCTTTAGATATTAACCCTTTGTTATATCCTCCTAATTCAAAATTTCATTTGACAAAAATTAAATTATATTCCACAGATAAGGACTTAGAAAGGACGTCCTTCCAGAACATACCATAATTCTTGAGGCTCTCCAGAGAATCATGAACTGGAATGCACACATTAAAGGGGGTTAGTAGCTGTACTCTTATCTGGAGAATCACCTGTTGGGTTTATGTAATTCCGCTTCCTTGGGGTCAGGAGCTAAATTAGGGTTACTTCTGAGAGCATAATACAAACTATTCTCCTTGCCTTTTGTGAACTCATAAGAGAACGCAAATTGCACAATGATCTCATGCCAGCAGATTTTGTTGTGGGGTCATGACATGAGGAGCTTGGTAGTACAGAAAATTGTGATGGTCAGTAAGAATGTGGAATGGCCAGAAATTCTCGGAATATGAAGGCTACAATAGGTTAGTGAAACCTTTACGTCAATAGTTCTTTGTCATATACAGCGTAGTTCAACTCAGGTAAGGATATCTTGCGAGTAAAATTATCTTATGGTATGTTATACTTTATCTTTGTCCTCCTGTTACAGAGCAGCAGAAATAGAAAAGTTGGAGGCATCGCTAGCCACTATAAACTCAACACTGGATCCACGTGGTGAAAAACTGACTCAGAGAGCAAAGTCCACTTCACAGCTTGAAAGACATCCTCCAGTGCAGATGACCACTGCAGAGTTTTTGACCCACTGGCTTTAAACAAAGGTGCAGATACCAATGGAAGAAATGGAGTGAACTTCTTAAGAAAAGTGAAAGTCTCAAAAAAGTTTCTTAATTTTAAGCTGAGGTTGGCGTGTGACAGTCACAAATAGCATTCACCTTGCCTTGAGTGATCATATGACCTTTGTTAAAAACAATGTTGCCCAGAAGTTGCCTGTACTTAAAAAATTTGTACTTATTGATCTTCAGCGTCAGTTGGCTACTATCAAATGTTTACCCACTTGCCTTGGGTGGATCTCATGGGATGTTTGATCATGGGTGAAAACCAGGATGTTGTCATATATTACACATCACATATACTAGCCAACTCTTCTAATGATGCATCAATACAACGTTACAAAATGCAGGTGCATTCTAAAGATTAAAAGTCATGACCTGGATTCAAAAATCCCTTTTCTGGTATGGAGTTTAGTAAGCCATTCTGCCCATTTTTGACGCAGATCTTATTAAAGACGTTCAAGTTATCCAGATTGGAGAAGTTTCTGGATTCATCCACATAATGTTAAATTTGTGCCTCCATAGAAATGAAATGCAGGTTGAATATGTGTAACGGATGAAAACGTCCCTGTTTTTTACCGCCATCTTGACTTTAGTTTGGCAGATGGACGCCAAAATGTTGTCTGATTTGAGGTTCCCTCGAGGTAAGTGTTTTGACTCATCATACTCACCAATTCAACCTCTGATTTAGGGAAATTCTAAAATGAAAAAGATGTACACAGGTAAATGAGGATTCAACCCTGAAATTAGCCTTGTTTTATTTATTAATGAAAATAACACACTGAAAAACTTAATCCCAATAACATAGGGCACCGCAAATAACACACGAAAAAACCAGAGCATTTGGTAGATCAGTTCGCTGCCAAATCTCAACTTTTTATTGAAGATACAAAATTTGAATCACCATGGGATTCCAGGTAAGACAAGGCAAGAGCGGCCCTGAGGCCACTAGAAAGACCACGAGAGGGTGGGAAATGAAAAAGAGGGAAAATTCTGAACTGAGTTCAAAATAATGTGGGCCTGACCTTTAAAGTCGCTCTTCCAGGGAGCCCATCAACACTTTTCTTTGTGCCCCAAGGAGCATGAAGAATAGCTCAGGAGGGGCACAGCCCAGCGCTGTTCCCGCATGAACCTCAAAACCCCAAAAATAGTGTTGTCTGGGCTACAGTTCTTAAGACTAGGGCTGAGGTCTGAAGGAGTCTCGAAGCTGCTAGTTTGCAAAAAAAGGTTGAGAAGGAAGTGTAAGGCTGGGTAAGTTATTTGATATTCTATTAGGCTTAGAAGGATTCTATATTTATAGGTTGTGTTGGGACTCGGTGCCTTCAGGATTGTCAGGGCCTCATCCACTCAGGATCTTTACTGATCTTCCAGAATGGCCTCCTCATGGGCATCCTTAATGGATGGTGTTGCTCACCTGACCGAATGGGTGGAAACGCCACCCCATGTGACTCAGGAATAAGGGAAAAGGATCCTGAAATTGATTTAGCTTAGTTAGGTTTGACGACTGATTTGGCATAGGCTAATTCAGAAGGGGGGAATTTAGCTTAATTATCATCTCAAATTCTGACAACGCCCACCTCAAGATCCTGTTGGAGGGGAGAATACGGCTGCAGGAACCAATCATTCACCTGATTTACCACGGTCCATTGTTTGACATTGGCAATGGAGTACTCAGACTTCACCCTATGAATAACTTTTAGGGTCCAGACTAAAGTATGTCAAGATTTTTCTGTCAGCCTCCAGGTCAATGGTGATTTAAAGAGAATGAGGTCACCTAATTGAAAATCTGGTAAGGAGGGTCATCTGAGATTAGATCAGGATGTCTCTCTTCCAGTGGTGGTGAGAATGCCTTGAGTGGCTTGGGCTTTAAGCCAGACAATTTCATCAGATAGAGCCCTCATAGTTAAGTCAGAATTCTCAGGGGTGGAGGCCTTGAGCATTGGCTGGACGCTACTTGGCAGCTGAGGTGCCCACCATATATAGGGCTTCAAATGGGGACATCTTGATAACTGTAAAGAGAGTGTCTATAACTCTCCAGTTCCCAGCGCGGCGGCGCTCGGTGCACAGGTTAACACCTGGTAACTAGACGTTAGTTCCAGAGAGATTAGAGAGCAGCAGAGGGTGCTGGAGCATTAACCGCTGAGGCATAATATTTCGAATTTCAAAATAAAACCCCATAGAAGTTTAACGCGGTGCATATATTAAACAGATTTAGGCGGACCAGTTTTGAGGGATCCTGGGTGGACAAACGGTGCATGAGGGGAGAGCAGAATGGCACTTGCAATGGCAAGTGGAATGGAATGTGAGACCTCCTCAAAAAATGTTCACGCACAGGAGCGTTCTGAATATCATAAAATAAAAAAGACTTATAACAGGGGATAGGATTATTTGGGAAGTCGACCAACAAGGAATGTTGGTCAGGAAAAATGTATTTAAGCTCAGATGGGGAAATTGGGGTTATGCCGCAGTGGGCCCAAGCAGCGGCTCACCAATAGGGCGATACTACTATATGAGTTAGTAAAATAGGCCAAAACTGACTTCACTCGAGTTATCAACTGAAGTTGGATTTGACCCAAGCATTATCTCATAGCTGGAATAGGTTTCAAACCCTTGTTCCAAAACTAAGCGAACCAAACCATCCGCCTTAATATGGTAGATAGTTCGTTTTAACGCTTGAGCTGCTGTCAGGGGCTGGGCACTTGGCACCCCACTAGGACCAACCTGGGCATATTTTGTCCTTACCCTGCGCTGGTCTAGGGTGTGCTTCAGGTCTGGGAGGCCCTTTAGCTTAACCTTTTGGGCCTCCAAGCGCCAGGACTTGTCTTTGGGATGACCCCCACTATGATGTCATGTGTACATGACAATAACTCGGTGATAGCTTACTCAGTAGGCAAGCAATGCGCTGGGTAGATAATGGTTCCAATGAGCAGGGTCCGAGGCAGCTAATTTTTGAAGAATGGAAATAAGAGTTATATTAGCCCATTTGACCGCCCCATTAGTGGAGGGGTAGTAAGGTGCAATGAAACTCTGGGTAGTGCCCAATAGTGAGGTAAGTTCTTGCACTACCTGTAAGGTGAAGTTTAATCCATTGTCTAAAAGTAAGGTTTAGGGCAATCATGCTGGGTGAAAACGGATCAAACAAGGAAAAGGGCGGTGGCCTTGGCAGTAGCAGCTGGTACTTTAATCGCTTCAACCCATTTGGTTAGATGGTCCACGGCTAGGATAATATATTTATGGCCATGCAACCCAGTGGGAAGAGGGCCCACCACATCAATGCTTACCACATTATAGGGACCTGTCGGGTCAACCACCAGATGTTGGAATCAGGGGTTAGCTTGGTCTTGCTATCAGCAAGCCATGCATGCTTCAAGGACTTCCTGGATATTCACTACCATGCGGTCCCAGTAGCATCGAGATTTCAACCACTCGTGAGTCTTTTTGATGGCCCCATGTCCCACGGTGGAATGGCCTTCTAGTATAACATCAGTTCGAGAGGTGGGGCAGATATAAGGGAGCCACTTCTTGTTGACCTTCTTGTAAAGCAGCCCATCCTTGATTTGTGTATCATGAGTCATCCTTTGTAGTTTAGCTTGGACCTCCAGGGTTTCCAACTTCCACTGGTCAGGTTGGCCTATTGGATCATA
Source organism: Massospora cicadina (assembly GCA_022478985.1). Lineage (NCBI taxonomy): Eukaryota > Fungi > Entomophthoromycota > Entomophthoromycetes > Entomophthorales > Entomophthoraceae > Massospora > Massospora cicadina. The sequence continues at coordinate 135,502 of JAKSZP010002832.1, read as the reverse complement.
TAACTAGTCCTCCTCGGGGGTCAACGCTGCTAGCACCAGCATCCTGGAGAGACCATCAACATTCTGGTGAATAGTGCCTGCACGGTGGATGATGGTGAAATCGTAGCTTTGCAGTCATAGAGCTCATCTGGCTAGCCAACCATCGGGATCCTTCATTTGTTGAAACCACTATAGTGAGGAGTGGTCTGTAATAATAGTAAAGTGGATACCATAGAGGTAAGGCCAAAAATGTTTGATGGCCAGTAGGACGACTAGACAATCCTCTCGGTGACGCTTTAGTTTCACTCAGATTTATTTAGCGTCTTAATAAAGTAGGCCACAGGGTGGTCAGCCTGGTTTTTGTCATGTTGGGCCAGGATAGCCCCGACAGCGACATTGCTTGCATCCATGAACAACAAGAAGAGTTGGTCAAAGCGAGGGTGAACTAGAATGGGTCTAGTACAGAGAGCAGTTCTCAAGCTTTGAATGCCTGTTCTTGTTCAGGCCGCCACTCAAATGGCACAATTTTCTGTAAGAGATAAAACAGCGGTTCCATGAGGTCAGCAAACTGGGGATAAACTGCCAGTAATAGCCCACCATGCCGAGGAATACCTGGATATCCCTTAAGCTCTGGGGGCGTGACATCTTCTCTATGGCGGTGATTTTGTCAGGTATAGGTCGGATGCCATCCTTAGAGACCTTGTGCCCCAGAAATTATGATTTGGACTGAAAGAAGGAGCACTTTGAGGGTTTTAGCTTTATGGACGCCCTTCATAGCTGATTGAAGACTTCCCGTAGATGCATGAGATGCCCATTAAAGGTTTGAGAGAAAACGGTAATGTCATCTAGATAAACAAGGACGCAGGAAAGCTTCAGGTCCCCAAGGATCCCATCCATGGCACGTTAAAAAGTGGCCAGGCTTTACAAAGGCCTTGGGGAATCCTGGTGGGCTCAAATAGTCCCTCATAAGCTATGAGCGCACACTTAGCCCAGTCTTTAGGGGCGAGCTCAACCTGCCAATATCCTCTGGCAAGGTCCATGGCGGAAAAGTATTGGGATCCTGCGAGCAGTTGGAGGGAATCATCGATTTGAGGTAAATGATAACTGTCCCTTTTAGTGATGGAGTTAAGTCCTTGAAAGTCCATCACCATCCAATGGCTGCCGTCCTTCTTCCAAACCAGCAGAAGAGGAGAGGTCCAAGGGTCGTGCAAGGGCACCAGGAATCCAGCGTCGAGTAACTGTTTTAGTTCAATGGTCATTTGGGCCTCCTCAACCTTGCTCTTTCAGTAAGGTCAGGACCGGAAGGGAGGAGCATCCCCAGATTCTACATGATGGAGGACCCCATTCATTCTTCCAAAGTTAAAAGTCGAGGTTGATAATAGGTCCAAATATTCTTCCACCAACGCTAGGACCTTTTGCTGTTGGTCACCTGAGAGGTCTCTATTGATATTAGTATCAACCAGACTGACCAAGGGTGGAGCTTCCAAGTTAAAGTCTCTTAAGTCTCCAAAGCTTCGGACACTGGTTATAGCCTCCACCGTTAGTAAGCTGACATAGGCGGTGGGGCTGTTTGGACCTACTATTTTGGGTTTATCAGTAAGGTTGGCCAACAGCACTGATATAGATCCGGCGAAGGCTGGATCTAGAATCCCTGGACAGGTTGGCACCTCCTTTGGGGATGGATTGTTTAGGCCTCATTCTTCTATCAGGTACCCCAAGGGTTGTTGACATGGACATGATTATCACCGATGACCTGGGATTTTGGGGGAATGGTAGTTGCCTTAGGTAAGTAAATTGGCATGCCTTCTTGCCCATCAACAGCAGGAGGGGGCAGGTGGACTTGGGAACCCCTAATATGATATTTGAATAAATCAAATTGGCTTTCACTCTCTAGCAGACAAGCCCAGGCTTTAACCTCAGTTTTGGAGTCATGGGGGGTCTCAAAAATAAGTGGGATACGATGACCAAGTAAGGGTAGAAAGCTGCTGTCATAATGGAGCACTACTAAATAGTCTTGAAGAAATTGAGTCCTGAGGAGCAGGTCATAGCTAGGGTTATCTAGAGCGATGGCGGGCGTGTTTAAAGCAAGCTTCCCGAATTGCATTGGTTGAGAGGAATAAGCCCCTTATGGATCAGGTGCACTGGGGGCCAGCCGTGCCACACTCCATATAGTGCAGCATATCAGGAGCGATCTTGATGCGTTTCATCAACTTGGAGGATATGACATTTAAGGGGGAGCCACTGTCAACTATGGCATGGACTGGTATCTTATGAACCTGAACTGCGACCCGGGTGACCAGGCTTCCAAACTGGGGCGGCAGAGTGATGAACATGGGAGTGTCATCAGAAGAAGAGTAAGAAGTATCAATTTCTTTATTATCATTAGATACTGAAACTTCTTCTCCAGATGCCATAGCTCCTGGTTCATTTATGGTTGTGGAGGATTCTTGAGGCTGGGTGGGGTCTTCAGCATGAAGCGCCTCATCCTCTATGCTGACTGCCCTTTTCCCACCTCCTTGGCAAGTCGTTTCCAGCAGTTCTTGGTGCTGTGTCTGGAACTGTTACAGTAAGTACATCTGGATTGAGGGTTTTTCTGGTTTTTGACCAAATGAACTCTAGGACGGTTAGAGGAGCCAGTGGAGGTAGCCTTAAAGTGTAAAGTCGAAATAGGGATCTCATTAAGGGCCTCTTTAATTTCTTGGATGCAGATAAACCAATTCTTCTGGACGATCATATGCATCTGGACCTCAGAGTAGGATCCCAATGCAGAAATGACAGCAGTAATAGTGTCATCCAGGGTGATATGATTCATGGTGACCAAGGGTTGAGCTTGGGCATATAAGCAGCAGGCAAACTCTGAGGGACTTTCTTCTTTGTTTAATCGGATACCCATGAAGGCCTGTTATTGGTTGGCTAAGGTTTGGTTGCTACTGAACTCTTGGATTAAAGCCGTGCAAACCTGCCCCAAGTTGTGCACTCCTTAAAATGAGGGGTCATGAGCTCCCAGGCTATGCTATCCAGGCAGGAGTGGATCTGCTTTATCCTTTGCCAATCATTGGCCTCATCCATGGAGCTTTTATAAGTGTACAGGAAGGATGCAATGCTCTGTTGGCCGGGAATGAACCTTTACTTTAAAACTAAGTTTAAAGTTAATTACCAGAGGAGCGGAGAGGGTGTTAACACCAGGGATAGGTGTTGGCTCCATATTCAGTGTCCACATAGTTGCGAGGCCCTGTCAGTCTAGCAGGCGTCATAGGCCTTCAAGTTCCTCATGGACATCATACCAATTTTGATTGAGGGAGGAAACGAAAACTTTGTCTGCAACCTGCTCTTTTAAAGATTGTATGTCAGCCTGCTGGCAGTGAGACTGGTGCTCGAGGGTGGTCAGGCAGATCTCAAACCTCAACAAGTTTGCTCCAGCCAAGAGATGTGGGCATCAGTGAGCTTGACAAAAATACTTAAGTTGCCCACTTCGTCTGACAGGGCATCTAAGGAGACCCTAGGGTCAATTGGGACTCCATCTTTTCAGAGTCTACATCCTTCAGCTACATTTCAAATTTGTTCACATAAAACAGCCAAGGCTGTCATCACATCCTTCCACCAGGGGTCCTCTGGGCCAGCAGTGGTGGGAGATGAGGGACCTGGGGGCCTGGGGGGTCCACGGGGACACTCTGTCCCTTTAGGCTCCTCACGCCCCACAAGGCCTTCAGGCCCCCGAGGCCCTTCAGGACCTTCGCCCCTAGATGGGTAGTCGCGGAGGCCAGCTCTTGATAGTGTTGTTGTAGGGTCACTACCAGATCCTCAACTTGGAGGAGGCGTCGATTCCAAGTTGTTTTAAGGTGTTGGACGTTCTGACGCAGTTCATCCTCAAAATACCCGGAGATCCCATGATCTAACACCATTACCTGGTCTCGAACTTCATTAATCAGCTGCTGATTATCAATTATGGCCTTGCGATTGTTGTGAATGAAGGAGGAGGCCGCGTTATAGAAATTGATGAGATGGGTTTGTAGGGCCTGGGAGAGCTCCAATTGGCGTGCGACTTCCTGATGGTGCAACCCAACCAGTTGGAGTAGGTGATGGATGGCGGGGTGAACGAAATGGTGGAGGTAACATTTGGGGCCCAATGTGAGTTCTGCTGGTGGTATCTGGGCTGAGTCATAAAGGTCCCGCATGGTAGAGGGAACAGCAGAGGCGCGGGAACAACTAGTGTGGGAACCCGCAGAGTAGATGTCAATTATTAGTTGTGGGATTACCTCGTTAAGGTTTTTATTGAAGTTGGCAATGACTTCCATTGATAGAAGGCAGGGTGAACTGAAAAGCAGCTCGAAATTCCTATAATTTGGCTTGAGCGGCTGGTATTTCATGCTGCAAGGTACTAATCCATTGGGCAACGCTTCTCAACTGACCAGTGGTTTGGTCTTCTAGGCTTCTAGTATTTTCCATTGTGATAGACATTTTCACTCGGGACATCTTGGAGCCCCATGTAGAGAGCACCACTTTGTCGGCGAGACAGTTCTCTAGACTGGCACTGAAGTATGAAGGTGGCTTGAAGATGCTAGTTTGCAGAAAAAGGTTGAGAAGGAAGTGGAAGGCTGGGTAAGTTATTGATATTCTATTAGGCTTATAAGGATTTGTTATTTATGGGGTGTGTTGGGACTCAGTGCCTTTGGAATTGTTGGGGCCTCATCCATTTAGATCTTTACTGATCTTCCGGATTGGCCTCTCATGGGCATCCTCAATGGATAGTGTTGCTTATCTAACCAAATGGGCGGAAACGCCGCCCCACGTGACTCAGGAATAGTGGAGGAGGATCCTGTAATTATTTTGCTCAGTTAGGTTTGCCAATTGATTTGGCATAGGCTAATTCAGAAGGGGGAAATTCAGTTCAATTATTATCTCAAATTTCAACAAGTGTTTCAACTCAATATTTGGAAATCTGAATCTTGACTTGAAATGTAATGATTGGTTCAAACTGACTGTTAAATCACCCCTCGCTAAGAAGGAGCCCCCACAAGAGAGTGGCCCATAGCTGGAGGTAACTACCATGAGGGCTTCCATGGTAAACATGGAGCTGGAGCCAGACTGCAAAAGCCAGTCCATCTGGCGAGGGGAAACATGCCCAACGTGGGGCTGGACGGTTATCCCACACAGGGTGGGCTACCCGTGGGGTGAGGGGCCCTGCTGGGCCAGGTCCCTCGGTACCAACCAGATCCCTGGTGAGGGGAAGCCCCACCAGGATTTTGAACTGATGATCACTTCAGATCCGGGGTTGGCCATCAGTCACTGGGTCCCCCCAGTGCTGGTTAGTTGACAACCAGGACCTGAAGCGACCACTGAGGTCAAGACAAACTGGGGATCTAGTGGCGTGCTAAAAGCACATTGAGTTTAGTATAATGTAATGGACAAAATCGTCCCATTTTTTGACTGCCCTCTTGCCTTCAGATTGGTGGATGGATGCCAAAATATTTTCTAATTTGAGGTTCCCTCAAGACAACTGTTTCGACTCATCATACTCACCAATTCGACCACAGATTTAGAGAAATTCAAAAATGAGAAAGACGTACACAGGTAAGCAAGGATTCAACCTCATAAATATCCTTGTTTTATCTAATAACAAAAATAAACATGCTGATGAATTTAATCCTGATAACATAGGGCACCGCAAATAACACATGAAAAAAACCAGAGCATTAGGCATATCAGTTCGTCGCCAAATCTCAATTTTTGTTAAGGATACAAATTAGGATCACCAAAGGATTTCAGGTAAGACAAGGCAAGAGTGGCCCTAGGCCACTAGAGAGACCCACACGAGGGTGGGAAATTAGAAAGAGAGAAAATTCTGAATTGAGTTCAGAATTGCATGGGCCTGACCTTTTAAGGTCGCTCTTCCAGGGAGCCCCTCCGCACTTTTCTTTTCACCCCAAGGAGCATGAAGAATAGCTCAGGAGGGGCACAGCCCAGCGCTGAGCCCGCATGAACCTCAAAACCCCAAAATAGCCTTTTGACTCATATTAGGAAATCTGAATCTTAAGTCAAAATGTAACGATCAATTCTACCTGACTGTTACAATATGGTGAATTTATTCAAGTTACCAAAAACTTTACAAGGGAGTAGAATACAGCCTGCTTTTCACAAAAGAAGTGACGAGCATATTGAGGTTGACGCTGAGAAATGGATCCTTTTGCAAGATGCTTTGTAACCAAACTTCTGATGCTTTCTCTTCACGCAAAGTCAAAGGGTATATTAGTGATGAGATGAAACATGGTTATCTATGAGTTTGAAAACAAAAATAAACCTATAATGATCAGGTAAGTTATTTGCAGAAGCTGAATCAAATGAAGACTCTAAACCTTTCAACAGGAAACTAAGGAAACTTCTAGAGAGGTCTGAAGCACAGGCTACTACAAGCTTATGTACATTAGGTCATTGGGGCCAATTTCTTATAGTGTCCACCTCTGACAAAAGGACTATTAACTCAAGAACACTCTTTGAGGATAAATTCAAGGTGTTAGGCATCAAATTGGTTTTTATATTAAATCTACAAAACCACTCCAACTCCAAGATGTGTGGTACAGCAAGTTTTTGACTTCCAAAAAAGTGGTCAGCCAGGTGGCATCTACTAACTTGATAATCAACCAACCCCTGACTTCAGTGTGTGAATACCCTGGGAGGCACCTGCCCTAACCATACCACCAGGCAAGTAGTTTGACTCAATGTATTCGGTTAGTTTCAGGTAAATATAATTATCTTAATCTCCAATATCCACTAAGATTGCTAGACTAAACTTCCCTGAAAGGGAATAAAGAGTAGCAGGAGGCAAAAAATATCCAAGACATTCAGTACTAAATGCAGTCAATGCTGCCAAACCTAAGATATGACCAATTTCTAAATTTTCTGCGGGGAAGGCCGACCATGAGATGGTCACTTCCGAATATGACTCAGAAGGGGCAAAACTTAGTACCAGAGGAGGCACCCCAGAGAAGCGATGCTATCTCTTGTTGCCAGCGGGAACGCCACTTATGGGGAGGGGGAGGAAACTTGTGAAGGAGCCGTAGCCACAATTGAACACGTGTGGAGGAAGGGGTCTGATTTGATGAACCAGACTGGGAACCAGGAGGAGACCAGCTGTCAGCGACGCAGTGGGAGGTATCCAAACATCCACGCTTGAAAGTGGTCCACCAAATGAGACTGAGATCTGTGGAAAGCTTCTGGGTGGGTTGGGGTGGAGCCTGCGATGGCATCTAATACAATCGTGTGGATGGTCCACATGGCGATTGCAACCACCAAAGCACGGAAGGAGCGTAGAAGTGAGGAGGCCATTGATAGAGCAAACATATCTCTCAACAGACTGAAGGGATGCGTTTGATCCTGGCCCAGCAGACGTTGAACTTCGCGCCATATCACTTTAGAGGTAGGGCACCTTTCCAGGTGGTGGAAAAAGCGTTCCATACTGGCCACACACAACACAGGATATGTAAAGCATTAGAGCACTCAGCTGTACGATACACCCACCTCAGGCAGCGCCACACATGGGAGCAGACTTGAGGCTGCAACAGAGGATGGTGTACGGATTTCCAAATAGATTTTGGGTCTCAATGGAATAAGGGATGTCCATCATGTCCAGGTACTCCACCCTGGATAGGACATGGGGCCGAATGGGGATCACGCCATCCTGGATGGGTAGCCCCTATACCTCTTGTGTGAACTGAGGTGAGGGGCGGCCTCTTTGGGTTGTATGTCCGCTAATACGAATTCTCCACTCAGCGCTCCACATGGAGAGTAGGATTCGTTTTGTAGTGGGTTTTAGTCCCGTGAGGACCTGTGGCCGATGTGTGTGATGCGAGGTATTTCATCAGGGAGTGGGGGTCAATGGATTGTTGAGGCCCAAAGCGCGGGAGAAGTCGGAGCAGGCTGCGTGAGACCAGTGTTGGGAGGGGAGTGTAGGGGCGGTGACGGCCGCAATCCAGGTGCCCAGGATCTTGGCAGCATGGGCTTTGAAGTCAAGCAGGCCCATGCCACCATGATGATGAGGGCCAAACATGACCTCTAGCCGCACTGGTGGAGGGCGGCCTGACCAAAGACATCCTTGCAGCAAGGCATACAAGGATTTGAAGAAGCTTGGGGAGAAGGGAATGGCGTAGGCTCAGAACCAGACTTTGGAGAGGAGCATAGAGTTGGCTAAAACAAACCTGCCAGTGAGGGAAGTAGGGTGGGCACTGAGAGAGGCGATTCGCTTCATCACGTTGTCCAGAATACAGCACTCCATTACTGTAGACGCTTATCTGCCTGCCTCCATCCACACGCCCAGATGGCGTACCGGTCTTATGGTAGGACGTGGCACGAAGGGGAGCACCATTGGAGTGGTGTGTGTTGAGTTAGTAGGGCGAGGACGTGGGTGAGAAGATGGGCCAAGTTGGGAACTAATTGCTGGGGCCCAGCAGTTCTGAAACTGACCAAGGAGGATTATTTCGGTTTTGGAAGCGTCTAGTGCCGCGTTGCTTACTCAGGAATACTCCTGGATGAGAGCTTCAAGCGCGCGTGCATCTCGATTATTAGACACCCCAACCACACAATCATCTGCGAACGCCATTATCTTGACTGGGGCTTGGCCTGGCACATGGACCCCAGTGAGTTGGGCATTTACATTTCGCAGTAGTGGTTCAAGGCTGAAGTTGCATAAGAGTGGGCTGAGGGGTCCCCTTGTCGCAAGCCCCTTTGAGGGCGGACTACTTCCATTAGGAAGCCAGGGCCACGCACTGCCATTGTTGCAGATTCCGTGAGCAGCATTACCCAGTTGATGAAGCGAGGGGGTAGGCGGAAATTATGGAGGCAGGCCCTGAGGTATTCCCAGTTTACTCTATCATAGGCCTTTTGTTGGTCCAAGAATACAAGTGCCCCAGAGGCTGTGGTCTGACATACATTAGCCACAGAGTGCACGTTATCCCAAATTGACCTTCTGGGGATGAAACCGAATTGTTCTGGGGAGATGGTGGCAGATGCTAAAGTCCCTAACCGGTTAGCCATAATTTTTGTTTAAATTTTAGTGTCTGTGTTTGTTAGAGAAATGGGGCACCAGTTGGCTAAGTCTAGCTTATCCCCTTTCTTGAAGAGTGTGACAGTAAAGGCCTCATGTCCTCCTGGTAGGAGGCGCGTTTCCAACAGGCTTTGGTTAAGTGAGGCGAGCAGCAATAGGGATATATATTTGAAATATTTTTTGTAGAACTCATATGGAATGCCATCTGGGCCTGGGCATTTTTGGTTTGGCGCACCGCGAATGGCTGTCTATATTTTGTTCAGAGTAATCAAATTCATTATTTCTGGGTATCAGGAAATGGTGTGGATGCGGGCTCAGTTGAGAGGTTCTGCCACTTTGGCCAGCTGAATTGGATCAGATTGGTACAACTCAGAGTAATACTTTTGCATTTCGATTACCACTTCAGCTGGTGTATCCGCAATGGAATTATCTGATCTTCGCACCTGTGTGCAGGCCACGCTCTGGCGTGGTGTGAAAATTTTTTTAAAGAAATGTGCGGTGTACTTGTCGCTCTTTGTGATGCATGTGGCCCTGTACTGAACACAAACCCGATGTTTGTGTTGTCTTTCAAGTGCATTGAGGTGGGCGGCTGCCTCCGCCCACTTCTGGCCCCATGCAGAGCTGTATCCTGTAACTGGGATGTTGGACTCCAAGAGTGCCAACTCTGCCAGAGCGCATGAGATAACTGCCGTTGTGGCTTGTGAGCGTCTGGAGGAGAGAAGGTGATAGTGGCAGATGGTGTCATCTTTGAAAGTTTCCCATGTGGAAATGGGGTCCACGCAAATTGGTACAACAAACTTTTTTGCCAAAGTTGCCTCTTCCACCCACATGGAAAATCCTGGTGATGCGAGCTTGGGGGGGCAGATTTTGCACCAATGTGGGGCCTTAGCAGCTGTGACAGATAGGTGGTATGTTAGTGAGACCAGCCGATGGTTGGAGAATTCCATTTTTGCTGTTTTGAAGTGGGAGATGTGGGGTTGGAATTTTGCCAGCATTAGAATAAGGTCAATGCAGGTCATGGACCTTAATTGGCCATTGTGGACGTGGGGACGCATCATGTTTTCGAGCAGTAGGGCATGTCATGGCAGTGCATCCATTAACCTGAGGGTGGCCTTTAGAACGCGTAGTTCTACGTGACCCTGGGGGCATGGGGTAAGGAAGGCCACCGGTCCATTGGTGTGTTTAGCCAACAATTCATGTCACCGACTAGGAAAGAGTCTGAGGGTAGCAGAAGGATTTGACCAATGAGAAAAATTCCCAACGCTTGTGTGCACCATTTGGGGCATAGATGTTGACAATTGCGTGTGCTACGTCAGCCCACGAGAAAGTGACAACAAGCACTTGGCCATTTAGGAATGTTTCTGAGGCTAAAAATTTGAAAAAATATCTTTCCAAATTAGCACCCCACAGTGCTTTGACCAAAAGGATAGGGATGGGATGAGCATTGTTTTCCAAGCTTCCTCAGAACCTCGTGGACAGTGGGACTCCTGAATGGCCAGGATATCCATGGGTAAATTGTGTTGAAAAAAACTCAGTTTCCTAGCCCAGGATGGGGAGGCCTTGAGTCCAGCGATATTCAACATCCCTAAAGTGAAGGTTTCCCTTATCGCACCTTATTTGTGAGGGGGTGGGCACCTGGGCCCACCAGCCTCTTCTAGATCCCCTGGGCCTTCACAGCAGCGCGGGTGTTAGCAGCAACGCTATCAGAGTTTTTGTTGATTTTTGTGGAAATAGTCGCGTTGGCTTTAGCCTTCACTTTTTGTTTTCCCGACGTCAGATGATTTCTTGTGGTGCGGATGAGTTTGGTGCACCATTGAGCAGGTCAAAAAAATTTTCAGTTGGGATGGGTCCTAAGTTGGTTTTGACCGGAGCTTGGGTGCAATGATTGGGTGAGATCAAATCTCCCATTGGATCCTCAGATTGAGTGGCATGCTCGGCATGAGCTTCCCAATCTGATTGGTTGATGGATTCCCAAGTTGCTTCTGCCGCGAAGGTTTCCATTTCCTCCTGGCGTTGTGAGTGTGGGATAGTGGTGGTGGCTTTGGCCGTTTCCTTGGCCGCGGCCCTGTGGGCCTGCTTGGCCTTCTTCTGCTCTTGTGGGGAGATAGGCTTTACCAGAAGGTAGCAGCCTTGTGCTCCCCACGGGAAAGCCTCTTTGGTGCTTGCAGTTGGTTTGTAGTGCGCCTCTCCACTGGCCATGGCCACCGAGGGGTGCTCTTGGAATGTGATGCCCTCCTTGATGGGGCATGCATGCGCCTTATGGCTGAACGTGTCACAGTGGGTGCAAATGGGGGCGCGCTGTCCACGGTCACCCAGAACGGTGGGTGGTATGCTATGCAATATCAATAAAAGTGGAGTGCATGATCTGGGTTAGGTCCTTCACAATCTCCTCAGTTGGGGTCATAACTGCAATGGCTTTGCTGGTGCACAGGTGTGGCATCAGCTTGAATTGTTGCATTTTGAAAAATTGTTTTTCGCCGTATACAGTGAGACATCTTTCAGGTGTTGTTGCAAAATGTCACGTTTTAAGAGTAGGCAAAAAGTTGAACATGAGGAAAATTTGGTTTGATTTTGTCTATCTGGTGCGTTTGGTTTTGATGACCCAATGCCCTTCAGGGAGGTTGACCACTACGTGCACTGCTGCTCCTCATCTGCTGCCTTTTTGTATTTGAAACCTAGGTCCAGCCAACTGCATGACATGGAGTGAGGTGTAACGTACACCATGGTCGGGAAAATTGTGTGCACATCTTCACAAAATTTTTCCCATTAGGCCGTTTTTTGGATGTCCAGAAACATGCAGACTCTGAATTCCACCGACGAAAGTGGCTGGGAGTGTGGCGTGTTGATGTACTGGTTGCAACGTGATTGCCATGAGAGTATCTCTGGGGAAATAGTGACCGCCAGTTTTTAAAAAATTTTGTCTATTCCGCCGGATTCTCTGGGGCATTTTTGAACGTTGGAGGCTGCGGGCCTTCCACCTGCTTCTCCTACCTTGCTTGCCCAACTGCTCCCTGACATGGGCGCAGACTAATCTCCTCTGTGAGATTATCAAACTAGATTCAGTCTTGAATTGAATAGGTTGCAAAGTGATTGCAATGAGAAAGAAAAGTCTAAGATATGACCAATATCAAGCATAATATTGTCCCCAGGATTTGTCTTCCTGTTAAGAAAGGGAGTGGGATATTTCGCCACCCTGATGACTGATGGGACATACTCAGCATCATTTTCTGAAAATGAACAGCTGTTGCCAAAATCTCTTACAAAAAAGTTTCATCTTTGAGTGTAGCGTATCATGGTATGGTCAGCTGAGAATTCTTAAGAGTGATGTGTATACTAATATTGCTTCAGGGCGGCTACCATAAGGGGTTATAAACGGCTTAATTGTATACATAAAATTTTTGTTAAAAAAACTGCGTTTTCAGGTTCCAGAGGCACTTTACCTGACGCGATATCCATCTGTACCCTATTACTTATTACCAAAAAAGTGATAATCTTTCTGCTGAAGGTTTGTGTTGTTCTAAGGAATGGAGTTCCTATTAATCAGTTTAATTAAAGCAATTTAATAAAATCGTCAGGGTCAGAATCCTGATGATAACTAAGTTTCCCCAAGAGTGAAATTGTGACACAGAAAGGTACCTCCATTTTTAATAGAGATTAGGCCTTCTGAGAGCAGTATTATAGGGGTGGCATTGTAAGTCTGGATACTCAACCTCTTGGGTTGGACCAGGAAAAGGTCCCTTATAGGAAGATGAAGAGACCTTATGCCCCGTGGAGCCCTTGGCTCAACTAAGGACTTGGGATGTGTGGTTGATGAATGTTGGGTAACGCAGTGGCCCCAAAGGATCCCTCCACAGTATCATCCTTTTCTGCTTCTTCCCTTGTTAAAAGGATAAAGGAGGTTTTCAGAGAGGTAATCCAGGATAGAAAACACCAACAGCACCTCCACCCTCCCCTGGCCTCCAACCCACCATTCCTCACTTCCTTGGAAAGGAAGAAAATTGACCTCAAAACTCAGGTTATGATTCCTTAGTCAGGAAAATTTTTCCAGAACACGGAATCTGAAATTCCAGGTCTGGGAATTCCAATATGAGTTAAGAATCCATTTATTAAAAAATGCTTAAAAATCTTTTAAAAAAATTTGAAATTGACCTTGGCGGAACCCATTTCTGCTGGCCCTTTGATCCAAGAAAATTTGCTCAAGTTTGTATCAGTGAGGGTCCCTCCCTGGCAGATAAGTGAATTATGTTACCAGAGCCTTTAAAACCTAGTTCATAAGCTAGCTGATGACGCCCCAAGCCCAGGCTGGGTACCCGTGAGTATGTCAGCTCCCCTGTCTAGGAACACCCATGACCTCCTTTTTCCCTATTTTCACATATAAGGCAACTGCCTCTGGAAGGGGCAGTTGTCAGTCCATTTTCCCTCTTGAGTTTTAGTAAAGCTGATCTTTACCCAAATCTACTCCTTTGACTCCGCCTCTTTTCATTATACTTTTAATTAACTTAATAAAATATGCAGCAATCTGCGTTTTAGAGCCAATGTTTGTCAAGTGGCCTTCCAAGCCATTAATCTGGAGGCCCACCAAACAGTGATCACAATGATTAAAGATTTTGCCATGGGCATGCAATGCCAATCTGCCATTTCCAAAGAGCTAACAGATTGCCAAAATCTTTGCAAAAATCTGCTTCTCCTTCAGCACCTGGCAGACAAGCTACAGGTCTGCCTCCCTCTTTACAAAATTGTAGTATAATATAGATTAATTCATCTTGCCGATCTGTTGGTGGTTCAGCACAATTTGGGCAGAATGATGCCATCTATACTAAATGTGATTCTCTGTTTGGGGGTGATAAACGGTCGTCCTCACAACTGTGAGGCGGCAAACAGGCACCAGACTATCTGGGCCATCTCGCTGAGGGCCCATCTGTCCCAAATAAGTTTATAAAATTAATTACCATCCCAGCAACGTCCCAACCCCTCAACCCATTGTGAAACCCCTCAACGGGTGTAAGGTGAAGCCCAAAGCCTTATGACAGTAAAATTGACCCTTTTTGATTTGGTTTGTGAACCCAATCAGCATTCCCAAAAAAATTATTTTAATGATTTCAGAAAACTTACTATGATAAATTTGAACCAGAAAATCTGGAAGAAGAGCCCAAAGGTCACCAACTGCAAACTCAGGAGGATTAGTCATCCTTATTGCCCCTTCCACCCTTCTGAGTTGCCCCAGCAAGACCCACGATTGCCCCCATTGCAGCCATTTGTTTGCTATGAGGGCCTTTTGTATGTTCTTGGATTTCTATTTCCCTCGCAAGAATCATAGGGGATCCCTCCTATAGTTATCATAACTGCTATGCCATTGGCATTCTGGGCTTTCCACTGGGTTGGTACACACTAAAATTGAGACCAGTCTTACTTTAATCAGCAGTATTATGACAGGCACCTGATCAAACCTTCATGACCAAAATCTAAAACACTTATTTAATATATTGGCCTTAAGCCCCAGCCAACCCTTGCATTCTTCCCAAAAGGATGTTATAAAACAACAGAAGCTACCAACTGTAAAAGGTATTAAGACTTTCTGGAAGTGGTATTTTTAAAGGTGGCTGTCTGTGAAACCTTTGCTGCCAATTATCTTAGATATCTATTTAAACTATCCAGACCAGGCCCCTGCCAACCTCCTGCTCTCCCAAAAAGGAAGTAAAGAAAGAAGCCTACATCAATACTTGCAAAAAGAGAATGATATTTTCAAGGCCTTTATTTATAGGGGTCATTATAGTGAAACCCATGGACAAATCAATGGACCACCCATTTGTTGAGGCGGTAATTTACAAATTAAGGAAACAATAGGATGAGAGGAAGAAAGCGAAGCCACCACTCCCAAGTATTAATGACTATCTGCTTACAGTTTCTATTAATGATTCCATGTTGATGACGTCAGGACACTAAGTCTGGGAATTAACTGGATTCATATAAATAGGGGACACAAAGGCGTCCAAATCAACTGGGCGCAAATGTCCCACAGAAGAGTTTGAAGGCTGAGAACCTGGATGCTCGCTTCCAGGAGGCGCTTCAAATCTTCTATTGCCTCATCCATCCTTAACATAATTTCCCAAAATAGAGATGCCTAGGCTTGATCCCAGGGGAAGAAATAACGCAGCCAATCAACGCCAGGAGAAGGCAATCAAGGGCTGCTTTTATTATAATTAATAGAAGCTTTAAAATTAGAAGCCTGGGCATCAGGGCCTTGAATGGTCCAAATAACCAAGTACTTACAGAAAAAGAGTGAGTCGCACCATGGGCAGTAAAAAGAACAATTTGGTCTGTCCCACAAGCAAAGTACATTAATAACGCCATGGCTAGAAGCATCAAAACCACAGTTAACAGCCAACACAAATCATCACCACTAATAGAAAATTTCACATGAGATAAATTCCAATAAGAGAATTAAAGGTTTGGTCATCTGATGTGAAGAGAGTGTTTATATCTATCCATAAAAATTCATTACTAAAAGCAAGGCGCATGCACCAATACAATTATCCTAACTTCAGCGTTTATGAAAGAAACCTAGGATAACACCATAGGGAGGTATACCTTGAGATCAACAAAAGGTAGCATAGGATATATATAACAAGTTCTTTTAGTATAAGGGAGACGAGCAACAGAGATTGGTCAGTGCCTTCCTAATACAAGGGAAAATCAAAATTTGCGCCTCCACCAATTTGTTGGTCTTGGAACAACTCTAGTCAATAGAAGAAGGCCCACTTTTAGTAGTTTTATTTCTTGAGTAAGCACAAACTCAAGAATTTGACATTAACTGAACACCCCCATTATTTATAATACTAAATATTGTAAAAGAAATTAATACACATTCAGAATTTAAATGTAATGAACTATAATTATTTTAAACTATAATAGATAATCTTTATCCCCATTAAAAACGTCTGGACCTCCATCCCGCAAGGACTGATGATGAACTTGGGACTTCTTGGCCTTAATCCAAAGTTTATCTACAGTAAATCTAAGGTCATAGAGGGCGGCCAAATTGACTCCTCTGGAATTGTCCATCTCCTCCTTATCCTTACAATCCAATCTTACAATTTTGTCATTTAACCATGACATTGCATAATAACACATTATTTTATACTCAAAATTGGAGAAAAATACTAAGAAGTAATATGTATAATTTTTAATGGGTAAGGTCCTGTTGAAGATTCTGTCTTCTTTATTATATCTAATAAAAAGACTTATGATGTTGGTTAAAAAACAGAGTTGTAGTATATGAGTGTAGTCTAATGTAAAACTCTGGTGTGTCAGGATAGGTTTTTGGGAATCGGTTATATGAGTACAAATAAAACATACTGATTAGATTTTTAAATCTTTTGATTAAATTATACAAAATTAAATTATTTGCTGAAAGACAGTGGTACTGAGCTCTAAAGAATAATAGCTAGACCAATAAAGTTAAAATTGAATAAAATCTTATCCAATCTAAGAAGACTCACTATAACTGTGCATGCTATCTAGAGAAGTAGAGGACCTGGGGCACACTATATAAGAACGCTGGGTCACCACTGCCATCTGCTCCTGACCTTGAAAACTAAACCCAGGGATTAAGTAGTACCTGAAGATAATCAAAAGATTGTGACGAGGTATGAATGGCCTTCAAAACTACTTAATTGGAAATCCAGAGAGAGCATCAGTCCAACTCTTTTGATTTATTTGAGGTACGCTGACCAGGGGATGGACAGTACTGAACACAACACTCAAAATGACAAACAAAACTACTAACCAGGTGGGAAGCAGAAACTGTTAATCCACCATGGCAGAGGGTGAGGAGGGGTTGGGGGGTTGGTTTTCAGAAAGACCCACCTCAATCATGGGATGTTGGTTACAGTACCGGATCAGAGCAGAGAGCCAGGGTGTTGGGGCATCCGCATAGTGGGGGTTGAGGTCAGCATAGTAGGAGTTTTCCTCTTCCACATCAAGATAATGACGGGAAAGTGTTTCAACAA
Organism: Massospora cicadina; assembly: GCA_022478985.1. Taxonomy (NCBI): domain Eukaryota; kingdom Fungi; phylum Entomophthoromycota; class Entomophthoromycetes; order Entomophthorales; family Entomophthoraceae; genus Massospora; species Massospora cicadina. The sequence goes on along the minus strand of JAKSZP010002832.1, from coordinate 118,477 downwards.
AAGCTGCGAGGAGAACTTCAGCTTCTTTGCGGGCTTCAGGAAGTTGGGTGAAAAGGGAGATACTGTGGTGGGTGATTTTGGCTGAGGGGTTGAATGAAGTAATCGTTGCAACATTTATAACAGCAACTTCAGCATCATTGAATAGTTTTGAGATGTTACTGCAGGGAGATTCAGGGAAGTCGGGAGGAAGAAGAGGGTGGGCAGGCCATTCTGGAGCTGAGCCACTGACTGGGCCACCGCGGTGCGTAGTTTCAGGCAATGAGGTGAGGCCACCGCAGCTAAGGCGAGCTGGTGATTACTTTGGAAGGGGGCTGTATTGGGCAGAGGAAAGAATTGGCGAGGGGTGAGGGTTTCATCAAAGTCAGGAAGGAAAAATTCCTCCCAACCATAATCGCCTTGGCAGAGAGGTTGACCTGTATGCTTACTTATATGGACATTACCTGATTCGTCAGTTTCAGCCAATAGACCCATGGATTTTGGTTTACTGGAATAGTGGCGTTCGAATTTGGGTGGGTATTATTGGGCGAATGGGCAGCTGCTTGGGTGCCAATGGTGGCTCAAGCATTGCTCTGATTGGCTGGGGTAGATTTAGGTGGGAGAGTGAGGCTGAAGGTTTGGGGGGGCTGATTTTCCATGTGGACCCACTGAACGAGATTGGGGGGTGGGAGGGGGCAGCAAAGCGCCCCATACTGAGCCTCCAGAGGGGGGCTCAGAAGCTGCAGCAGCGGACTTGGCCTGAGAGCACGCTCTTTTTGCATGGTCAAGGCCAAAGCAGAGGGAACAAATCTGCCTACCATTATTGACCTGAGCCCAAAAGAAATGATCAGGCGTTGCAGCCACACTAGCGTGGGGTGGGATTTGTTGAGCTATGGTAGGGTGGTGTGGTATGATGGTGGCTGTTGCACAAGGAGCAGCAAGGCGCTCCGCACCAGATGGAATGGCAAAGATGAGGTTGGGCTGAGTGCCATAAGCCATGAGCCCCGCGACCAACTGGTCATACAAAACCTGGGGTGGAAGGTGGGATGGGAGATTTGCAAAGGGTACCACCAGCATGGTGTCTGAAGGGAGGCGAGTACGGGTTGTGGGAATGGGGTTTTTTATAAATTAGAGGAGTTTATGCTGCCGCTTCAGCATCCTCCTCAAATTGGAACCCAACTTCAAAGTAGCCCTTAAAAGGGCGGAAGTCTATAAAGCCAGCCGACGCAAAGGCCTCAGTGGCTAGGTCAATAATTGCCTTATTGGCATATGGGAACAAACGCCCATAGTCCACTCTAAGGCAATAAGCGAATGGCAGAGCGAGGGAGGGCGAGAGGATGGGGGCGAGAAGGGTGGACGCGCGCCAGGTGGAGCGCTAAGTCCTGTGAGGGGACAAAATGGTTGGAAGCAGTGGGCGGGCTGTTTGAGCCCATCTGAACGCGCTTGCCTGTGGGGTGGAAAACGCTAGGTGGGGGTGCACTGCTGCCCCACACTGGGGTGGCAGGCGGCGGAGCCAAGGACATCAAAGAATAGTTTTGGGCAGATGGCTGTGGACAAATAAAACTTTAAATTTAGAATTGCTCAAATATGACTTCGAGCGGTAAAGAAAGTTTTTGCATCAGTCCAACTCTGCAAAAAGAGTTTAACAGAAAAAATTATCACTTATACCATAGGGATGAGTGAGCAAAATTTAATATAATATTCTGATTGGAAGAAAAATTGGATCTACAAATATCTTAAAATCTGGATAGTGACTTGAGACTGCATGAGTGCACTGAGTGAACCTCAAAGTTTGAAACTCAATTCCAGGACTTAGGAGTATGATAACTCTTAGGAAAAAGACTATGATCTTCCTAAATGGCATAGTGTCCTGAAAATATTCCCTTATGTTCCACTTAAATTCTGAAACTGGTTGCACTACTAGTCCACAAATTGCTCATTAAACTGCCCAGCCAATATTTGGGATCCCCTCCTAAAGGTGTATATTTAGCTTGTGCGATATATACTCTCCAAGATCATTTAAGCCTCAAGACCCTACTGATAGTAGGGTGTTGGATATTTTATCACTTCACATTTGGTAAAGTTTAAGTTCTTCAAGTTTGACTTTATTATGTATTTACCCTCCCTAAAAAATAGATTTAAGGTAAGTCAACCTTGGGACACGTATACCGCATTAATTTAGGAAGATAGGGAATAGGGTTTGAGAATATAGGTATGGAGGACAAAATCAAAGTGCTGGGCTAAACTTCCTGTTCGTGTTCTGATAAGGCAGTATTACATGATCTATCTTCACTAATTCGCTTTGTCAGACCAAGGCATGGCCTATGACTCTACATATTCTGCTATCCTCTTAGCACAGAAGATGAAAAATTAATTTATGCCACGACCAGATTTGACCCTGCGTTGTGAGGGGCAATAGTGGGACGCCATTCCCCTTATAAGACACCTCCTTACCCACCCTTAAATATATACCAAAAGTTCCTATGCCATAACCAATGGAGGTCCCTGATCTCTAATGCAGGTGGTCTAGTGTAGTGGGACTCATGTTGACAGTATTGGCCAACATAAGAAGTAGTGCACTAGAGACACTATGTGGATCTCAAACTTATTGACCATATACACCTGACAACTTAATTACTCACAAGATCTACAATTCCATGACTTTTAATTTAAATCTAATAAGAGCTTTCCAGGAATTTTGATTATATGTTCTCTTTTATGTTGGGATGAGCAAAATATTATAACAAGAAACAACACCTGTCAGAGATGAAATTACTATGATACATTGAGTTCCTGATGAGGGATACCATCTCAGGGAAACCTAGGTTTTCCCCCAGCCACCCTCCTTGTGGGGCTACTAATCCATCTCTATGTTATAGATAGATTAAGTTAGTACCTTCCATAAAATGACCCTTAACGCTAAAATAATGTTATTTTATCATACTCCTTGTTTATCACTTGGAATACTTTACACAAAGGTCACTAAAATGGTGGTGCCATGCAGACTATAGATTCTATCATGGGTACTCAAATACCCCTGATAGAAGACAAGTCTTTCCTTAGCACTTTGGTTATCTGAAAGAGTAAAATTGTTAATCTAATCTGTACATAATATATAAGCATGCTTATGCTTGATGTGCATTCTTTCCTTGACGTAATATAAGGTTAGGTCTGTGAAGAAGTCCACAAGTTCTTCTTTTAGCAAGCAGGGCTTATAGGACTGTAAAGTTTTATTAATTTTTTTGGCTTTATTCTTATTATTTATTTTCTATTATATTCAGTCAAGCCTCAAAAAAGTGATGTCTAGAGCTAATGCTAGGTACTCCCAAATTTACAAGAAAATTAACACTGATCTAGAATACTTGGTAAGATCGTCATTGGTCTATTGAATTTATTCAGGGAATATTGACCATGAGATGGACACTTACAATATGTAATACTAATCAGGAATTAATAAAACTATAGGCACCCCAGAGAAGCTAACGCTGTCTACTGTTGCCAGCGGGAACGCCAATTAAGGGAAGAGGGTATCGTGAGTAGAGGCTTGCGCCACTATTGAGCATATATGAAGGAAGAGGTCTGAAGTGATGAACCATACCGGGAACCAGGATGAAACCAACTGGCGTTGACAGGATGGTAGGTAACCAAACAAGCACGCTTGGAAGTGGTCCGTAAGGTGTTACTAAAATAGGCGTACATTCTCCTGGAGGGTGGGAATAGAGCCTGAGATGGCATCCAGGACAACTGTATGTATAGTCCACATAGCGATTGTCACCACTAAAGCTCAGAGGGGGGTTGTATAGGAGAATCCAAGAACAAGGCAAAGATGTTCCTGGAGAGGCTGAAGGTCTGTGTTTGCTCCTGGCGAAAGAGACACTGAACCTCACGCCATATCACTTTTGATGTTGGGCACTCTTCTAGGCGGTGAACCAACGTCCCATATTGGTCACACACAGCACATGAGGTGTGTGATGCATTGGATCGCTCTGCGGTATGGTATACCCATTTCAAGCAACGCCACACATGGGATCGTACTTGTGGCTATAGAAGAGGGTGATGAGTTTATTTCCATATGTCTTTCTGGGTTTCTGGGGAGTATGGGATGTCCAACATGTCCAGATAGTCCTTTCTGGCCATGGTAGTGGACCTCCTGGGTACCAAATTGTTCAGAACGGCTTTCCCATGGACTTCTTGTTTTAATTGAGGAATAGGACGACCCCTCTGTGGGGTATACCCGCTAAGACTGATCCTCCATTCTGCACTCCTCATATTAAGTAGAATCCGTTTAAAATGGGCAGGAGTCCTGTGCAGGCCTGCTGCCGATGGGTGGTTTACCATATATGTGAGAAGAGAGTTAGGGTTGTTGGGGTTGCGTAGGCCAATGGCACAGGCAAAGTTGGATCATGCTGCTTGCGATCAGTGTTGGGTTGGGAGTGAGGGGCTGGTTACTGAAGCAATCCATTTTCCCAGAATCCTGGATGCATGGTCCACGTGGTTAAGTAGGCCTATTCCCCCACTTTGGCGTGGACCATAGAGGACCTCCAGTTGCACAGGGGGAGAATGACCTATCCAAAGCCACCCTTGTAAAAGGGCATATAGTAAAGCAAAAAAGATGGGGAGAATGCGTTGGCATGGGCTGCAAACCATACTTTTGACAGTAGTATAGTGTTGGCAAGCTCTACTCTACCTGTTAAGCTGGTTTGTTGACCCCTTAATGACACAATACGTTTTGTTACATTAGCTAGTATGTTGTGTTCCATTATTGAATTAGCATATCCACCCGCCTCTATCCATACTCTTATTTGGTGCACTGGACTCTCAGTGGGGCTGAACACAAAAGGTAGCACGAGGGTAGTGTTTTGGGGTGGTTTACTGTGTAATCTGATGATAGACTGAACTATTGGATCCCTCTGATTGAGGGGCGTCAGGGACCAGCTTGTTCAGTATCTACCAAGGAGGATGATTTCGGTTTTGGGTGTGTTGAGTGCTGCATTACTAGCCTTGAAGTATCCCCAGATTGGGGACCCCAGTGTGCGTGCATCCTGGTTGCTGGATACCCCAACCACACAAATATCTGAGAATGCAAGCGTCTTAACTGGTGCTGGCCTTGCACATGTACACCAGTTAGTCATGTATTTACATTGCAAAGAAGTGGGTCGAGGCTTAAATTGTATAAAAGTGGACTCAGAGGGTCTCCTTGGTGAAGGCCTCACTGAGGGCGCACTTCATCAGTGAGGAAATTGGTCCTCATATTGCCATTGTAGCTGATTCAGTAAGCATCATTGCCCAACTGATAAATCATTGGGCAAGGTGGAACTGGTGAAGGCATGCCCTGAGGTATTCCCAGTTTACCTATCATGCTCTTTTCTTTGGTCCAAAAACACAAGCGCCCCAGTAGCAGTAGATTGACACACATTAGCTACAGTATGTATATTGTCCCAAATTGACCTTTTAGGAATAAAGCCAAATTGCTCTGGGGATATCAACTCAGATGCAATGACCCAATTCAGTTATCCATTATCTTTATTAATATTTTAGTATCATTGTTAGTGAAAGAAATAAGGTTCCAGTTTTCTAAATCCAGCTTATCCCCTTTTTTTAAACGATGTTACCATGTAGGCCTCTTATCTCCCTGGTAGAAGGCATGTCTCTAGAGACAATTGTTCATTGAGGCTAACATTGGGGGGGATATTTAATTAATTTATTTCTTATAGAACTTATAAGTAATCTCATCTGAACCTGAGATTTTCCTGTGTGGTGCACCGCGAATGGCATACCAGAATTTGTCTTGGGTTATTAAATTCATAAGTTCAGGGTATCAAAAAACAGTGTGAATGTGTGCGCCAGTTAAAAATTCATCTTTTTCACTTCGATTGACTGGGTCAGCCCTGTATAACTTGGAAAGTATATGTTTGAACTTTGGTTAATACTTCTGCCAGAATTTCTGCAATGGATTTTTCCGAGCACCTTACCTGTGTGCAGGCTAAGTTTTGGCGTGGGGCTGAAATTGGCAAAAAAATACGTGAAGCATTTTTCACCTGCGGTAATATTTTTTACTCTAAACTGTACAAAAACGCGGTGTTTGTGTTGTCTGATCAGCAAGTTAAGATGCACCAACACTTCAGCCCATTTGCGTCCCCAAGCAGGTCTGTATCCTGTCCTAGGGACATCATTCTCCAAGTGGTCCACCTCTGCCAAGGCGCGTTTGATGACTGCTGAGGCAGCCCTAGAGTGCCGCAGCAAAATGTGGCATTATTGGAAAATTGCAGATTTTTTGAACTTTGACCAGATTATAGGGGATCCGCACAGAAAGGAGTTGTGAACTCCTGTGTCAATGTGGCAGCATCCATACAACTTGAGAATGTGGGTATCTTGAGAATGGCTGGGCGAAGTTTACTCCATTTAGGTGCTTGTTGCACCAGACTCAACAGAGTAAATGAAACTGAAAACATCCTATGATCCAAGTAATCTATCTTCATCATTTCAAAATGTGATATCTGGGAGCGAAAGTCCATTGGTGCCAGAATAAAATCTATATGGTACTTAGACATCAACTGCGCGTTGTTTGCATGGGGACGTGACATGTTGTGTAGTAGTGGTGCCTGCTTGAGGATGGTATTGAAGAGGCCCAAGGTAGCTTTCATTACCCAAAATTCAATATGTCCCTGCGGTGGATTATGTGCAGTTGAACAGCGGTCTGTAGTTAGGTTGTCCCAACAGTTTAGGTCGCCAACCACAAAGGATTTAAATGGTCGGGATAGAGAGGCCACAAACAGGAAAATATCCGTCAAATTTGTGCACAGGTTGGGGCGTATATGTTGATTATTGTGTGCTCTTTGGATTCCCATGAAAAAGGTCATGACAAGAACGCATTTATTAAAAGGAGTTGTTTTTCTAAAGATTTAAAATTTCAGTTCGCCCATATCAGCACCCCACAGTGTGGCGACCAAAAGTATTGGGAGGGGAAGACCATGGTTGCCCATGTATCCTCAGTGCCCTGCGGACAGTGGGTTTCTTGGATTGCCAGGATGTCCACAGGTAATTTATTTTTAGGAAGCTCAGTCTTTAGCCTGGGGCGGCGAGGCCTTGAGTTCAGCAATGTTCAGCGTCCCTATTGTAAATGATACCCCATCACTCCTTAGGAGTGAGGGGAGGGCCCCTCAGGCCCTGCCGCTCCTTGCTGCCATGCAATCTCAGCCAACTATCTTTGTCAGTGAGTGTTTTAAGATGGTGTATCATTAGGTAAATAGTTATTTTCTTTTATGGCATCTTTAGCTGTGGATTTCTTTCCTGATTGGTTTTTTTGTCTTTGCAGTTTTTTGTGTTAATGAGGTTTTGTGGTGCATCATTGAGCATGTCCTTCAATTCTTCTCCCAAAATTCTGTAATATCAAGAATGGAAAAGTTGCTTACATTTGTTTTGCATGAATCCAGTGGGTGTGTATCATGCACATATTACAGGTTTGAGAGCTGGGTCCCCCCATCTGATTAGTTGGGATTTTGTAATTCCACCAAAGTGGAAAACTTGGCCTGGTCAGCTTGGATCTGGGCAGGGGGATGGCAGAAGCCACCGTGGCTGCTGCCTTGGCATGTGTTCTGCGTTGCTGTTTTGATTTTTTTCATTCTATTGAGGACACAGATTTTACCTGGATATAGCACCCTATTCACCCCATGGGAATCCTACACTAGAGTCTACTTTGGGCTCATTTTTCCCCCCTATTTCTTCTGAGAAAGCTTTATTTGGGGTAATTTCCTCTCTGGTAGGAAAGGTGTGTATCTTGTGTCCAAACGCCCTACAATGAGAGCATATGGGCGGTGCACTATCAACTCTTACGCGGAATGGTTGAGACTGTTGTTCATTGATGGTGAGTTTCACAGTGTGTGGGATCTGAGTTAGGTACTCCGCTACCCCAGAGAATGAAGTAATCACTGCTATCACCTTACCTGTGCTGAGTTCAGGCATCAGTAGAAATTTTTTCATCTTGAAGGAGCTAATTTCCTCATAGCTATGGAGTCCTGCTTTGAGATGACTCTCAAGGACTTCACGCTTGATGGTCATAGGGAGGAAATTGAAAGTCACAAAAATTTGATTAATTTTGTCCATCACGTGTGCTTGGTTTTGACCACCTGTTGACCCTCCAGGAGATCGACCACCACGTGCACCTGTGCAGCTTCATCTGCTGCATTCACAGTTTTGAACCCAAGGTCCAACCAACCATGGGTTATTGTGTGTGGTGCTATGTACACTACTTCTGTAAAGTGGATGCATACATCCCCACAAAACTTATCCCAAAAGGCAGTTGAATTAATGTCCAGGTAAACTCAGACTCCATATTCCACTGATGACAGTGGCTTTGAGTGGGAGTTTTAACGTACTGGTTACACTTGGTTTGCCATTCCAAGATTTCTGGCGATATATTCACCATTGTTTTCTTATTTTTTTCTTAGCCACCGGTGTCCCCAGGGCGTTTTCAAACTTTAGGCAGTGCAAACACTGAACCTGTGCCTTTTACCACATTCTCCCAGCCCTTACTCGGCAATAGGCGCATACTCATCTTCCCTTACTGATTATCAAACTTCTCTGATTTGAATGGAATTGGTTACAATTTCTGATTATAACGGGAAAGATAAAAGGTCTCGCCATTGGTTTATTATGCAACTTTATTCCTGTTGTACCAGTGACTCTATGATGGCCAAATTGTAATAAATTGACTTAAAAGGATTAAACTTATACAACCAAGTGATCAAAATGAAAACTACGTTGAATACCTGTTTAATATCATAGCTGATAGATAATTCTAGCTGAAATTTTACTTGATTTTATTATCTGAAACTCAATTAAAATTCCCACTTGCATATATAATAACTCAACTTATAATATCTATATATGTTCCCTACATCTCTTTCCGCTAAGAAACACTTTTTTGAAAACTTTTACAGCCTTAAAATAGCTCCATGAAATTGATATACAAAATATATAAGCAAAAAAATTATACAAACCCCTTAAAAGAACCCACTGACTCAGCAAAATAAGCCAGCACCACCCCTAAGCACTGCAACACCCAGTTACCATCTCCAGGACAATTATAATCAACCACTCTTAAGTGGAAGGCGCAAAGGCAGGGGACTTTTCCACAACTTGGAGCTATCACAACTAGCATCAGTTCACTTGATCACACCTATACAACTTTCATGCCCACCAGCTCAGTGTGTTCTACATCCTAAGAACTTGCTGGGCCTCATTCTACCAAGGAGGACTTACCTACAAAATCATAATTGCGTCAGCTCAATTTGATGTAGCTCAGAATTTCAAGTTATTCTCCTCCCCCGTTCAGTTGATTTTTAAGCCCCCTGTATTATTGTTGATACTTGGCTCTGGATACCCCATGAGGGGCGACACCCAACTACTTGTCTCTAAAATCCTCAGTCATAAGATTGGATTAGCCTCCCAATATGGTTCACTAAGCACCAAATGTAAACGTCTACTCATCACAAAGGGGTTCTACTGTTTCATATTCAAATCTTTGCCTAATTCCATCTCCTTCCATCCAATTTAAACACAGAAAACAGCAGTTTTAAGTTGTCACTTTTTTTATAAAATGCTTGAAATGACCTTTACTCTAATTAGCCATTGAGTTTTGCCATTATATCACAGCCAATACTTGAGATTAGCTCACACTTATGGATTAAATGAGGATGAACCATCGCCTCCTCCCAATTGGATACAACAACAATCTAGATGGGACTCCCACACTAGCAAAGACCAAAAAACTGTACCAAGGCATCAGAGTGGTGCAGCTCCAACTGGAGTACATAACAGGAAATAACCCTGCAAATTTTCCTTCACCAACTAAGCTACTTTTGCCTTCAATTGTGGACCAAAACAATCATAAGCGTAACTGTAGGCCACTAAGGCTTGGCAAAAACCCCTGGCACCAACACTACCTAAAGCTTATCCCCTTAAAGTGGAGCTTATTACCAATGTTAGAAAAATGGGATAAACTCAGGGCTCAAAAAGATCCATCTGGATCAACCCTCGCCCACACAAATAGCCTTTAGAATGGACATAATCCTTGTTAGATATTATACTGAGAATTTCTTCTTATACTTTGTGACAATTGCAGAGACAACTCCAGTTAATACCACCATAGAATATTAATAAAGTGCCACTACATCAATATGGGCTTCACTGGAGCTGACCTCGTTGATTAAGCCTCCAGTATCATAGTTATTAATCTTCGTGGATTTCTCTGTATCTCCCACACACGCTCTCGCCTGGATAAATCTTTTATGGGTTGAGTTTTCTATCCTATTAATGACTGTTAATTTAAATCACTTAATATGTCGCTCCATTATGGTCTAATGGAATTTGGGTTTGTACCTTCACTGGACTTTAGTGTCCCCTCTTTATATGCCCCACTTAAGAGCTCACCTTTCAAGGACATCTATTCCCTCCTAAAGTGATTTTATTTAAAGAAGTAATTTCTTTTTGGCAGTTGTAAGGCATTCCAAGAGACTTTTTCCAGAAAACTTGACCAAGCGCCCCATTGTTCATGGTGTGACGCCATTGGACACCTGTATAATGGCTGCAAAGCTTGAAAACAAGCCCTCTCATCCACAAATTTAGGGGGACTAAATCAGGCCTAAAATGTACCATGTGGCTGCAGCAGCAATTATGCTAGCCACAAAATGGGTTCCAATTCTGGATCTAACCTAGAGTTTTTTTTCTGTATGAACCTGAAGTGTCACCAGTAGGGTACATATTATTGGCACCCAACCCCTCTCCCAGTGGGCACCCTGTTGAAATTTTTGCATATACGTCAATATAGAGCTGCACAGTTATTACTTTTGTTTAAAAAACTAAATAGAACTCTATGAAGATAGTAAACATACAGTAAAATAAAAGAAATCTTATTGTAAAAAGGTTCTTTAATCAGAAGCCTAAACAAGATAGGCAAAAAGAAAGAGCCCCCTTCATTTTCTATTCCCATCATAATAAATTATACAGTAGAGTTTCAAGAAGTGCATAGTTATCTGGAAAATGGTAGAAATCACTAGCTTGATTTTTGAGTACAAAAACCTTAACAATTATTTTTATGCTGGTAAAGCAAGGAGAAAATAAAATAAATAAAAGGGATTCAATTTATGACATGCTAAAGAATCATAAATTGACAGAAAGTGATTTGGGGAATATTGCTGTCAGGGTGGAAAAAATGACACCTTGAATCTATTCAACTACATATAAAAACGTGGGCGCGTGGCCAAATATAATCTGATGCTAACTCAATTTTACAAAATGACATCAGTGTTTTGCAATCCGTTGTAAATTATTTCAACAGATTAATATTGGCGGCAAAGAATGAAGAATCAAAATCTTAAACTAAAAACAAATCTAGTATAATTAAATTAAATAATTGAATGGTTGGCAAGACAAAATCACAACATTTCCCTCCACTTGACCAAATATTCCACCACAGAAATGAGCGGGGTCTAGATGGTAACTAGAATGATGAGGTCTCTAGGCCAGAGAGCACATAAATTTAAGCAATTACCTGATGCTTCTGGATGTGTACCAGGCTATATTAAGTGTTTTCCAAAAGACACCTTGATTTCTCCCTAGTGAGGATAAATAGCTCTAGAGGCAAGAACGAGATACTTTTTGGATTGGTGGATTGGCATGAGGATCTTATCATACAACCCTTCAGGAAGTTGCAAAGTGATATCCATTCCAACAAGAACCTGATAAATTGGCTTATAGTACACTTGTGTCCAGCGCATAGTAGAATCCTGTTGGACTTCAAAATATGCTGAGGTAAATTTAAAGGGCTTTGGCCACATTTACAATATTCATTGGATAATAATTCCCTCACTATATTCAACATCCACAATCAAGGGAGGTTTAGTGTTGGGTTCAATATGAAAGGTAAATTAACCTCCGTTGGCACTGGAAACCATGTAAGCACAGTATAAACGCTGTCCTCTAGTCTACGATCTAGTACTGATGAAATAAAACACCATTTTCTCATTCAATATCAACAACACAATCTCAGTGGAATATATAAAATGCTCAATAATTGTGTCTACCAGGCTGATTTCATCATCGGAGGATTCCCTGGTATAGTACAGGGGATGTGTTGTACTCCTACTTCCAAAGTATTGTCCTCAAAGTTGGCTTTCAGCCCATATTTCCTCATAAAAGAGGCACTAATAAGTAACTCGTAATTATAATGAGGTAAAACAATGGCTGGAGCAGACGGCTTTTTTGTACCAACATCAGAGGCATGGAGCTATATGCTCCTAGGGAAGTAGTGGCATTAAGGCCCATCATGCCAAAATATTTTGCAGTGAGCAGTATCAGGTTTTGTCTCTAATTTCTTTATTTTAGCTTTAGATAAACCATGTTGATGTGTGCTCCACTATCCATGATTTTCCTGAACTGGTTCATTGCAAATGCTGATATCAAAATAAGTATACTCAGCATAATTTATCTGAGCTGTTGAGGTTATATATTTTAAGAGTATCTTTTTATTATTATTATTTAACTGAGGCAAGCTGACCAGGGGACAGACATTACTGAAAGAAAGAAACGACATGAAACCTGAACAGGGTCAACTCCGTCAAAGAAAGTTTTTCCACCTCCAGATCAGGACTCAAATTTTTCTGGTTACGTCATGGGTAAGGTTTTCGTGTTATTAGACCTACTAACCGCCAATAGCTTCCTTTGGCTGGCACCCCAATCAATGTGCGAAGGGCAGGAATTAAACCCGCAACCTTCAGGTTGGTAGCCATACACCCTTACCAACTCGCCTTCCACCCCTTAAGAGTATCTTTTTTACTCAAGTAATTAAATAAATTATTGTTAGCATGTGGCAGCGTAGGCGTAGCAGCCTCATTTATTATATTTAAAAAAGCCATGCCATGGCTCCATGACATAATTGAGGGCACAGATTGTAAGAATAAAGCTGATCATCAGGAGGCCAAAAAGTTTAAGTTGGCAGGCCCCCCTGGCCTGAAACTTACCCTGAATCAACGCTGGGTATAGGCGAGATATGCCCATGTTGGTCCTGGAATGTGCGTGATGCTTGTCCTGGCGTTACAGCCATGGCGTTAAAATGCACCAGCTACATTCTTAGTCCGGATGGTTTGTTAAAGTTGCTCAAGGAACAGAGGGGTTCAAAACCCATTCCAATTTCATTACCAAATTGGGCCAAGTCCAGATACAATCCGTAAGTAAGAATGGTCAATTTCAAGTTCTAGGACCCTGGCTGATGATAACATGCGCCTATTGGTGCACTTAGGCCTAGCACCACTTCTGCCAATCAACGACTCGCCACTAATTGCTTAAGTATGTTTCTATGAGACCAACTTTTCTTGTTGGTTGACTTTACTAATAAAAATCCCACGTTAGCTTTACGTTTTTAATATGGTTCCTTAGGGCGAATCTGTGCATGGTTCTCTTTGAGGAGGTCTCCAACAACGTTAGTCATTTTAATTTTACAAAAATATTACTGAATATGGTGCACCACTGGGCATCCCTGATACCTTCAGATAAAGGCACCCAAGCACTCCAGCACAGATCTCCACTTGGTTATGGACTCCACACCTAAAAACCAAGTTTTGTTGTTTATTAGTTTTCTGCTACTATATACCACATTGTATTCGCTTTCCCTGGGTCCCTTTGGCTCCAGAACCTTCTGTGCTGCTATGTTTATAATCTTGCTAATAACTAATTCCCTGAAAATGTAGCTGTGTATCCCGCACCAGCAACTCTGGGAGCAAGAGAGTTACAAACACTCTTATGACAGGCCAATCCGCTGACAATGCAACGTTCTAGAATTTTTATATATTTACTGGATTTTTTGTTTTCAGCGGATGTAGGGTATCCCTGTTCTAACCTACCAGAGTTTTTCTCAAGTCTTTGTCAGTGGTTGCAGTCAGTAAATAAATACTTGACTTTTTTCCAACACCCTACTCCGCCAGCAGCTCCATGGGCAATGGAACCCCTAGTTGAGGGTATTCCTATCCCCAATTTCCCCCATGATTTTGAGGAAGATGCTAAGTATGAGATTGAGGAGCTTTCTTTTGGTGCAAGCCGCACCTGCATTGATGCAGCAAAAAATTCTCTTTTTGACCCCAATTATTCTGAAACACGCCAGTGCATCAAGTCATTTATATGTGTGCCTGCTCTCATCACTTTTTTGAGCATCAACTTGCTCAATACGTTTAAGCAATGGACACCGCTGGCCTCCATAATGAAGAAAACCCACTGTTATACCTCCTTATGCCACATGTCTCTGATGCTCCCACCCTGATGTTGTCCGCCATGGTTTGCCAGCTAAAGCGGGCGCTGAACAAAAGTTTTCCCAAAGCTTCCTCACCTTCTGATATGGCTTCCTAGGCCGTTAGCTAGGTGCCATATTAGGAATTTTTATTCCTAATAATCCCTTTGTATGGCCCATTTGCAAATAAATATTCGTGGCAGCTCCCCCTTTTGGGTTGGGCACCACTAGTTCTAAAAAAATTCTTGACTTTTTCTTAAAAAGCTTAGTATTAGAAGCACTGAAAGTAAAGGCGCAGCGCTAAAGATAGTTTACGATTTTGTAATGGTAGTATTGGAAATTAGACCGGCTAACATAGCCTAATAAAATTCTATGTGAGGCTTACAAGCGTGGCAGAAAGTTATCTGATCGCCATCATTGCTCAGAACCTTGGACCCATACAACACTTGAGCCTTATAGTAAAAACTAGCATCAAAGGCTACAACTTCTTTTTTGGCTTTGAAGTTAATAGACAGAAGGAAGTTTTACATCCTATAGTTAGTTCTTCTCCACCAAACTCATCAATAATAATGTTTTTGAAATTGAGGTAATATGTACTGACTTAAGTTATTTTTAGTGATAATAACTCCTGGCTATAATGATCCAACAAATTTAACAACGTGGTCAGTTTGATATGATTGTTGGTGTTTCCAATAGTGATTTCAAATAACGTATGAACGTATGGATGTTTCCATGGCTATTGAATTTGGGTAAGCTGGTTGGGTTAACTGAATTAGAGGCTGTGGAGTAACTTGAGGGTCAGAGTTATTATAAGTGATGGCTGCCAAGGCTGGGCTGGCAGTAGCAGCTGATAAAGGTACAGTAGTTAATACGTTGGTCACATCAGCCGCAACTTCCTCCATAGAGTCATCATAATTTTAGACTGACAATTCAGCTTGTCAAGCCGCTTGTCTATGCTTATAATAGTATGCCTAAGATCTTGACGGAGTTGTTATGATATGCTAGTAAAGTGTTACCTTTCCATTGCAAATTTTTAGTCATCATTTTCCTGTTTCTGGGTAGACTTAATCAACCAAGAACGTAAATCCCTTATCTCTTGTCCCTGTGATTGGACCAGGGTGCAAAAAGTTTTTAACTTCTATTAAAGTTGATCACAGGAACTGTTTCTTCCACTGATGCATCCTGAAATAAAGCTTCAGAAAACAAGGCCATGAGGCTAGAACTTGGTTGAGCATCTTCATAATCTGGTTCATCATAAGTAATAAAAGGTGGGTCGTCCCAACTATCATTATCAGAGTATGACATTGTATTACTTTTATAGCAAAAAAACATGATACACAAAAATGGCCCTTGTAAGGGGCACCAAATGTTGCAATCAGCGCATAGGCGTCGCTATACTACTGCACAGGGTGATAATTTTTTAAGAAATTAAAGGGAATTGTATGGATAAAATACCTTACAATAAAATTAATAAATTTGTTATTGTAGTAGGTTTTTTGTTGAGCAGCTCTAACAAGCTTGGTGAAAAGAAATTTTCCTCTTCATTTTATATTCCCATTATATTAAACTATACAGTAGAGTACCAAGTATTCCTTAGTTATTCTGTAAAATTGTAAATATCATTAGCTTGGGATTTTTAATTAAAAAACATTAATGATTGTTTCACACCAGTGGGAAATGGAGAAAATAAAATAATAATTTATTCATTTATGACACTGTAATGCCTCAAATTAATAGAAAACAATTTAGGGCTATTGTAAGTGAGGTGGTAAGACTTCAACCCTTAATAGCTATTCAGAAACATATAAATATATAGGCATGTCTGTCAGAACTAAGGGGTTTAAGACCACTTGTCCCTTAAATTTTAATACCAGGAAACCCAAAATTCCTGAATGCTGGATTATAGTCAATTGATTTCCTTGTCTGGAAAGTCTTTACTCAGGTTAACGTCCCTGGAGTTGTAAGCCTTAACTATTATTTCATTCCTAAAATAGGGGTAGACTAACATTAACCTAAAATGGCAAAAGAGAGATCAACTTTATTTGCTTAGAATTGAAAGTATAAGGGAGATTAGAGAGGTCAACCAGTCTATTACCAAGCGGTCCAAGCTGAGATCTATAATTGTTACAAATTAAGGATTCTGTAGCAGTCTTAGTTATCTTGGTCAAATAGGATTTGCTCTCCACATAGCTTGGGTTTAAACCTGGATATTAGGGGATTTTGGGCAAATAATATGTGGCTGCATTCATCTAGTACTAAAAATATGTGGCTGCATTAGTTGGGGATTGTACTTAATGTCAAGATGGCTGGAAACTAATCGTGGATTATCTTCAATAATGGTTTCAGTTATTTCAACAGCTCATATTCAATTCCTATCATCTACCTCATCCAAATCTCACTTTTGGGTAGGAATCCTAACAACGCGGGCAATGTAATCGGCTGTAATTTAAGTTACAAATTGACATTGGCGTCAAGAAAAATCCATCATAAATTAATTCAACAGATTGATATTAGAGGCAAGTCTAAGGAATTAAAACCTTAGTCTAAAATAAAATATTTTTCAGTAAAGTAAAATAATTGAATGGTTGCTCAGACTAAGATTTCAATATACCACTACTATTCTCCTAAAGCTGACACCCTCACAGAAAAAAATCAAAGCCTCTCCTACAAGTCGACCTAGTTGGTCACCAACAGTTGGTGCTCCGCTACACCTCAAACAGATGTCATCAGTGTCTATTGCAGCAACCCTAAGCTCCCACTGGAGCTCAGTTAAACATAACTGACTGGAAAAATGCTTATCGTAGCAGTTGCAACTTCTCAAAGAGCCCCAACCCACCCACACACCCCATCTTGTGAAGCTCCTTTGCAGTGCTAAAGGTAGGAATTTAAATCTGACTCGTCAAATCTAGACACTGAAAAGCTCGCTATTGAGCACCCTCTGAACCTTCTCCTTGCAACATAATGGGAGCAGCATCTTAGGCTGGCTTACTGGGTCCTCCACCCCCATCTTCGCCTTCTCCCAATCCTTAATACCCCTTGACGCTCTGCACGGATCTCCACTAATAGTCAAAATAAAAAGCTCAAAACTGGCCACCTTACAGCAGGTTCAAGCGCTGGCAATCCACCAAGACGCAGAAGGTTACAAATATGAGTCCATTCAGAATCACTCTGGCCCTAAAATTCATTAACACAAATGGGTTGCAGAATTTAAATTGGAAAGGCTGTTTCTTCCACAACTTCAGGTCAGCACAACAGTGACATCAATGCTGTCCTTGAGCCCCATATCCTCCCCATAAACAAAGCGCATGGGATGAACAATTGTGAGGCAACTCCTTCTGGGCAACCATGTAACTTATGTTTTTTAATCTCCACCAGGCTAAAACCTACTCTTTCTCCAACATCTAGGTAGGAGCCCAATACTGATCGTTTTTACCACCATGGCGTTCTCTTTATTTGCTTCAGCATCTACCTACTAATGCAGATCAAGAACAGAACCTGCTCCTGAAAGAGCTCTTTAACTCAATCTCATTCATAACTCCATCCTTATGGAGGATTGCAACAAAACCATAAGTCGCATCATGAACTCTTAGCCCACTGCAAAAAGGATCGCTTTCAGGTTTTACCAAGGAAAACCCAAATATCAAAATTTGAAGGTGTCCAGAGCTGTAGTAAGAGAAATTTTGAGTTGTCTTTATAATGGCTTGGTTAATCAAAATGGCGGAGAGAGTCGATGGCGTAGCATTTTTATTCTTTGAAGTAAGTTTATATTCACTATCCTGGCTTACAATGTAAATATAGTATCTATGCAAAGAGGTAAAATTAAAAATATAAATTTTCTAGGGAAAATCCAATAATTTTTATCTGTTTAAGCTTTTGTTATTAGGGGGTGGAAGGCGAGTCGTTAAGGCATACAGCTACTAACCTGAAGGTTGCAGGTTCTATTCCTGCCCTTTGCACATCATTCAGGGTGCCAGCTGAAGGAAGCTATTGGTGGTTAGTAGGTTTAATAACACGAAAACCTTACCTATGACATAACCAGTAGAATCTGAGTCCCAATCCAGAGGTAGAAAAACTTTTTATGATGGAGTTGACCCTACTCAGGTTTCATGTCGATGTTTACTTTCTAGTTTCAGTATTGTCTGTCCCCTGGTAAGCTTGCCTCTGTTAAATAAAAATAAACTTTTGTTATTATAGGGCGGCTAAGTGTCCTGTGGTGGGTGGGCGCTCAAGTACTCCTTGTTCAGGATGTTCATTTCTCATCCATTATGGCTGTCAAGCTGCAGCCACTTCATTTGATCAGCTTTGGTATTGTTGCCCTTCAATTATATGAGAGCGTCTAGATGGCGGGCTCTGGGTTTGAGCAGAGTCTCATCCAGTGACAATTCCTAAACCCTTCATTAATCCTTGCCAATCAAGGGCAGAAGATCATTTAGTGAAAATCCACTTGATTCTATAAGGGTTTGATACTGAAGTTGATCAAATGGTTTATTGCCCTGAAGTCAAGAATATTTAGGCCATTCTTAATATAAATGCCGACATTACCCCCCCCCCAAAATCTTAACGGTGGAAGTCATAAGGACACAGAAGCATAGCAATTATGCAATCAACAACTGTGCCTTGTATGTCATCTGAGATGGAGTATTTGGAGCCAGCTTTATATAGTATGTGATAGGGTCCCAATCAGGAAGTGTCCAAATTGTTAGGACGCACACCAGGGTAATGGTGGTAAATTATCCTAAGGTTTTCATTAATGAATAATGGGAGAGATGTATGTTTGGTATTAGATCGTATATTCTTGCTGGTGGTGGTTGAGACAATCCTTTGGGTAGCAAGCGCTTTTAGTCTGGTTATTTTAATGGCTAACACCCTTATAGTCAATTAAGCATTATTGGAGAGACGGAGTTCAGTAAAGGTTGGATGCTACTATGGAGTTGAGGCTCCCTACCATAGAGGGCCAGAAATGGGGACATTTTATTCTTTAAGCAGTATATGATCTTATAAGGTTAATAAAACGGATGGCGGGAGATGATTTTATTGCATGGGGTCCATGATGGCCATATTGTGGAAAATAGAAACTAGGATACTAATTGCACGCTCCACTGTATCATTAGCAGAAGGTCTGTAAGATGCAATATAATTAAAGTTAGTATGAAATAGCACGGTCAACTCTTGGATAGCTTGGGAGGTAAAGTTCAACCCATTGTCTGAGAGTAAAACTCTGGAGCACCCATTTTGGGTAAAATTAAAGCAAAAAAGAAACTAGGCGTTGGACTTTGGTAGTGTAAGTAATTGAGATTACCTCAACCCACTTTGTGACATGGTCAATGGCTAGTATATTTTAGTGACAACTATGGAGGCCCATGATAGGGGCCCTACAACATCCATTTTAATGACGCTAAATGGCACAGAGGCGACTACAACTTCATGTTGATACTGAGGGTTTGGCCAATGTTGGGTTCTGCACGTCAAGCATTGATCTAAAACATGCTTGATAGTTTCAAGTATCTTATCCCAGTAGAATTGTTTCCTTAGCCATTTGTAGGTTTTCTTGACTACCCCGTGTTCCACATTGGATTATCCTTAAAGGATGATTTCAGTTTGTGAGGAGGGTCATATGTATGGCAGTATTTTCTAGCAACTTGTTTGTATAACATGCCATCTGTATCTGAGTGTGTTGATTTATCATCAATAACATCTTTACTGTTTCCATGAGTTCCTATTCCAATCATTCTGGATGTCCAATCAAATCATATAAGCAGTCATCCTCAGGCAACACTACTGCGAGGGTTATTATTCTAGATAACCTGTCTGCATTTTAGAAAGTAATGAACACCTGATGCGCAATAGTAAAGTCATAGCTTTGAAGCTAGGTCTTTTACCTGGTCATTCGACTGTTATGATCTTTCATCTGTCTAATACAACTTAAGGTAGCGTGATTGGTGACAAAGGTAAAATGGTTCCCATATAAGTAAAATCTGAATTGCTTGAACACTAGTAAAACAGCCAAAAAAGCCACGCGCAGTGACACTGTAGTTCCATTCATCTTTTGTTGGGTTCTTGCTGATATAGTCCATAGGTCAATCTGCTTGTTTATTTAGTTGGTCAGATTACCCTATGTCCACATCACTGGCATTAGTAATTTATACAAAAGGTTGGCCAAAGTTCAGATAGATCAACATAGGCTGAGAGATTAGGGCTGTCCTAAGTAGATTAAAAGCCTGGTCCTATTCTGGGTTCCATTTGAAGGTATTGTTCTTGTGTAGCAAATTCACTGAGGGTTCATCCATATCAGTGAATTGTGGCATAAATTTCATTTTATCTACCATACCTATGAACACTATGTCCCTAAGGCTTTAAAACGGTGTCAGTTTCTCAATTGTGCCGACCTTATCTAGTAAGGGCTAAATTCCTTGTTTAGTAACCTTATGCTCAAAAAAATTTTATTTCCAGTTTGAAGAACGATCATTTGGTGGGTTTAAGCTTTATGGATGCCTCCCAGAGGCGGTCAAAAATGTGGCGGAAGTGCTATAGATGACCATTGAAGTTTTTGGAGATAAAAGTAATATTGTTAAGGTTTACTAGGATGCAAGACATCTTTAAATTACCTGAAAGCCCATACATAGATTCTATGGAAAGTGGAAGGGGCATTTCATAACCCCTGAAGCATGTGAATTGGTTCAAAAAAGCCCTTTGTTTGCAATAAGGGAACATCTGGATCAATCCTTGGGAGCTACACAGTGCATTCAAAAAGTTCTGAGACTAACGTTTTAAAGACACAACTTTACAAATAAATAAACTTTCTTTTTATCATAATTTAACATACAACCTTTCCCTCTCTATACATATTTCTATTGCTAAAACAATTGTTATAAAGTATGCACATAGTTCCTATTTTGTATAACCATGTTTAAACCATCTGTCACATTCTTCTGAATTGTCTCTACCTTATCAAAAGGATGAACCTTCAGTGCCACCTTCAGATTATAATTATCCACCCTATTCACCAGATTTGGCTCTGTCTGACTTCTTTCTGTTCTCTAATCTGAAGGTGGCACTGAAGGTTCATCCTTTTGATAAAGTAGAGACAATCCAGAAGAATGTGACAGCTGGTTTAATCATGGTTATACAAAATAGGAACTATGTGCATACCTTTTAACAATTGTTTTAGCAATAGAAATATGTATAGAGAGGGAAAGGTTG
The DNA here is from genome assembly GCA_022478985.1 of Massospora cicadina. Lineage (NCBI taxonomy): Eukaryota > Fungi > Entomophthoromycota > Entomophthoromycetes > Entomophthorales > Entomophthoraceae > Massospora > Massospora cicadina. The sequence goes on along the minus strand of JAKSZP010002832.1, from coordinate 97,023 downwards.
TATGTTAAATTATGATAAAAGAAAATTTATTTATTTGTAAAGTTGTGTCTTTATAACATTAGTCCTGGAACTCTTTGAATGCACTGTGTAGCTCAATCTTCCACTACCCACTGGAAAGATATATCGTGAAAAGATATTGGGACCATGCTAGTAGCTGAAGAGAGTCATCAATTTGAGGGGGGATATTATTCTTTCGTGCCACTGCATTGAGCTTATGATAATCCATGATGACACGATGGTTACCATCCTTTTTTGAGCCAAAAGTAGGGGAGATGGCCAGGGACTTTTCGAGGGTACCAGAAACCCTGAGGTTAACAGCTTCTTGAGTTTGGTAGTGACTTGGTCCTCTTCTACCTTACTCTTCTAGTAAGAGCGAGAGTGTATGGGCGAAGCTCACCCATTTCAACATTGTGAACAACCTCTTCATTTTACTGAAATTGTACATGGATTTGGACAATAAATCGAATATTCCTCCAGAAGCTCATCTAACTTCCTCATTTGTTCTGGGTAAGGCATCCTCCTAGGGAGGTGGCGACTAGCGCTACAGTGCCAAGCCATTCAAATAAAAGTCATGGAGGTTCTCAAACCCATGGACACAGCTGATATCATTGACTGGTACTAAGCGCAGATAGGCAATTGTATTACTTGGAACAATGGTACTGGCCTTTTGAGTTAGATTGGATAGCAATATAGAAATGGAGCATGTGTATGCAGGGTCAAAGATACCCAGGAAGGTCAAAATTTATTTTACAGATGTATTTTCAGCTCCATAGATTTCCAAAAGGCTCACTGTCAGTATATTCACATAAATCAAGGTGTCTACTATAATCTGTGACCCCGAGGGGAATTTCTTGGTCTATGGAAAATATACAGGTATCCCTTTAGTCTCATCCACTATTTGGGGGGGGGGTAATTTTACTCGCAAACCTCAAATATGATATCCAGGCCAATCAATATGGTTATAAGTTTTCATTATTAAGGTCCAAGCCTTCAACGCTCTTTTCTAACCTTGGCTGTTTCAAACAACAAGGGAATGCAGGTACCAAGCAAGTATAGGAATCCTTCTACAATACGAATGATTGAATTGTATTATTGGAGGAATTATGTGCCCATCAGTAACTCATAGCTAAGATTATCCAGAGCATAGCTGAGGCATATAACGTAATCGTCCCAAACTTATGGAAAGCGCAGAGTAGGCCCTATGGATTGGTTGCATTGAGGCCCAGAGGTGCCGTACTTAATGTAATGGGGCAGATTGGAAGTTATTTTTAATTCTCTTCATTAGTTTGGATGAGATCACATTTACTGGAGAACTGCTGCCTATTATGGCAAGTAGGGGAATTTTATTGGCCTTAACCACAACATGAGTGAACAGACTATCAAATTGTGGTGACAGGGTGAGAACAATTGGTGACTGTCATAATAATAAGCTGTGTCAAGAATTTTACCATTGGAATTATCAACTCATGGTTCCAAGTCTCTCCAATTGTAACATCTGTAGGGCTTTCAGGCTTTAATAGTGGCATAATTGGGATAGTATCAGCATGAAGAGCCTCTGTCTTCATACTGACCTTTCTTTTCCTTACAGTTCATAATAAGTCTCTTTGCTTGAGGTTTATATCATTCCTCCTTGGTGTGTCAGCATCCTTTATAGTAAGAGAAAGAGGCACACCTTTCTCCTTGGTATCCAGTGCATGGACTCTAGGTCTAGGAGGGGCTCAACCTATAAAATGGGTACTTGTTCAAAGTGGCTGTGGGGATATCGTTTTTTTGCCTCTTTGATGTCACAGATGGTAATAAAGATTCAAACAAATCCTATTATGTGGAGCTGTACATTGTGAAAAATTTTGAGCGTGAAAAGGAGGTGTTAATAGCGTTACCTAAGGAGATGAGATCAGAAGTGAATTGTGGTTGCATACTAGCATAAAAGAAACTTTGAAAATCATAAGAATTTACTCCTTTGTTGAGGTGAATGGCCATGAAGGCTTGTTTTTGACTCAATAGAATCTGATTAGAGCCAAGTTCATGTATGAGAGCGGTCTTGACCTGGGCCAAGGTCTGGCATTCACAAAGGTGGGGGTCATAATTTCACAATCTTTTCAACAAAGGCAGAAATTGAGTTTCTTACCCTTTTAGGCATTCAGTGATCTCTTACATAGTGATCTTAAAAGCGTTTAAAAATAACGCAATTCTTTCTTGTTATGGAACATAGGGTTCGTTTAAGCTAGGCTTGAAAGCTGATACAAATGTTGTGGAGAGTGCATGGATGCCAGCTATTACTCTGGATAGACTCAGTAGTCGCTGATGTGGCATATGCATGAAAAGCCTGATGGTCCATTTATCTTCAAATTTTTTTAAAGCCATCCTGCAATTTGTCCCAGAATCAAAAAGAGATTTGGTGTCAACCTTTTGATTATATTTGGGATTTCACGTTTAGACTTTTTGGGCTCACATAAACTGACGCAATTCCTCAAATTTGCATAATTATGTTTCATCTCAGAAAACTGTTTATGATAAATTTAGTGCAACCTCTTACATTTTTGGTTTTAAAGTCTAATGAGCCTAGGGTGATGTCAGGAATATTGGGCTCCCATAAGGGTAACTTACACACCCTCAAGTGATGCTTTAGATTTTTTTATGAAGGTCATCCAATTTTTTAAGCATCTCATCATTCATAAGGTCCTCAGAGCTTTCATCCAGGGTAACTTGTGACCCAGAGGGGCAGGTGTAATGAACGGAAACACCCAGATTCTGTCTGCAAGATTCCTTACGTTCAGTGACATTAATTGATTCCAAAGATGGGTCCAACGCCAAGTTTGACCACTGAGGTAAGCTATTAGAGCTGGATACTACCAGACTGTTTTAAACTCCTGAACTTGGGGGAATCTCGAATGCAGCAAAACAATGACAGATAATTGAGGAAGTAAACCCCAAGTAATCTCTTTTTACTTTATTTAGTGTAATAAAAGGGCGAGCAAAGTAAAATTGGCATTCCTCTGGTATCATGAGCATGACAAAAAGACAGAGAAACTGAGAGGGCGAATACCCCAAAAGTTCAAGGTTAAGTTTATGTGAATAAACCTTGTTGTGCCTCGGGAATCCAGGTAAGGCATGGGCTTAATCAGCTGCGGAAGCTTCAAAGTTCTGAACTGAGATATAGAATGATGTGGGTTTGATCTTTTAGGTCGCTTTTCAAGGGACCCTTCCCAAGCCATTCTTTAGGCTCTTTAAGCCTAAAGAATGGCCTGGAGAGGACACAACCCTGTGCTAAGGCAGCTCAGCTGAAAATTCCCTCAGGCAATCGACTTAAGATTTGACATCTGAATTTCAACCTGAAATGGGTTGATTGGCTCAACCCATGTTGTCACACCAGGGGGACAGTGGGTCCTCTGGAGCCTGGTTGTACTTCAGCCCCTCCAGTACCTCTTGGACCTTTGGTGCCTTTGGGCACTATAGCCTTTTCTGTGACTGTGTCACCTTGGTGCTGAAGCTGATCAAGAAGGGTTTCTACATGACAAAATGTTGCATTAAGATGGTTTCCAAAGTTTGGGTTTGGGCAACAGCCTCCAATGAAGCATTGTGAATGTACTTGTGTACATCAGAGACCACATCCTGTATTAGCTGAGTAAGGTGGGTATCCATATATCCATAGATGCTATAGCTCAACAGGGCGACATGACTTTGGGCATCATTGATGAGGCGATAAATATCTTAGATAGATTCCCAATTGTCATGAACATAATTGGAGGGGTTTCATAAAATTTGACCATGTTGAGTATAAGGCTCTGTATTAATCCCAGCTGGAGTAATATCTCTTGATTGTGTAACCCTGCCAATTTTAAGAGATTATGGAGGACTGGATGAACAAACTGCTGTAGGTAGGGTTCTGATACACCAACTGACTCATTACTAATTAAAGCTAACTTAAGAGTCTTCACATGTAAGAAGAAGCAGAAGAAGCTCACAAATTACTAGATCGGGTCACAGAGGAATAGCTTCCAAGTATAAGCTGCTGGATGGTGTCAGCTAGGTTGGGAGTTTGGAGATAGAACTGACTAGAGTTCATCATGGGAAGTATGTCTCAAAGGCAGCCCAGAATGCTAGGCTCTCAGGTTGAATTGGTTGTACCTCAAATTGTAAAGTATTAACTCGTCAATTAATGCACTTCTCCCCATTAAAAGGAGGGGATATATTATTAGCATTATCTTCCATGTTTCATGATTGAAATTTCCAAGCGTTACAGCTTGGGGCGTCCCAATAGTGAGCACCCAGTTTTTCATTTTCATCAAGGGAAAACTGAATATCAAAATTTGTGGGTGCCTGGAGCAGTAGAATGAAAGTTGTGAGTTGTCTTTGTAATAGCTTGGTTGATCATAGTGGCTGGAGAGAGGTAATGGTATATCACTTTCACTTCTTTAGGGTCAAGTTTATATGCACTGCCCTGGTTTATGATACTAGTTTTTGTTTATGCAAAAGTTAAAATTAAAATATAAATTTTGCTAGGTAAAACACAACAATTTTTATTTATTAAATCTTTTAAATATTTGTAGAGCGGCTAGGTGTCCTGAGGTGGATGTGGCCTCGAGTACTCCTTGTTCAGGATTTTAATTTCTCATCAAGTATTATCAAGCTGCAGCCACTTTCTTTGATTGAATAAAGATTGTTGCCCTTCCATTGTGATAGGGCATCCAGATAGCAGTCTCTGATGTTGAGATGAAGTCTCATCCTATGATGATTCCCAAATCTTCTTCATTAATCCTTACCCATTTAAAGTCAAAGGCTCATTTGGTGATAATCCATTCAATTTGAAGGCTCAACCCCAGAGGAATACTAAAAACTTTTTGGTCAGATCCTGAGAAATTCAGGTCTTTCTTTAGTTGGAATGATGACATTTTCCCTTGCTAATATTTACTTAAAGATACCACCATTACAATGGCTTCGCTGATGCTATGCCTCCCTTTGCATCTAGCTTAGTTGTATGATCAAAATCCAGTATGGTTGATGGACCTTCCAGTCAGCATCACGCATAGACATGTCACTGATTGGCTCCTTAATGGTTTGTCGTGTCTCCTCTCCCGTTTCTCACAGTAACCCCCTGAGCAATCACAGATCTCTTATTGTTGCCCTCACCACCACGCTCAGACCATCGTGTAGATTTTGACTAAAGTCTCCCCAGCAATTGTCAGCAGTCATTTTTATAAATGTTAAGCTATCAAAAAATATCTAGAAGACTCTCACCTCCCCTCTACTCCACCTTTCTGATCCCAACGCTAGATAGGCGATGATCAAGGAGAAGATCATTTCTCATTGCATACTTCTGCGCTAAAGCAAATATGACCGTGGCCCATGCCAAAGTCATAATGACAGAAGCTTAATTAGACACCTGTAGTGAAACTGCTGTCCTTCGCTTTGTCCCAGTTGGTTGGAAGACTAGGGCTATTGCAGAAAGTCTTCCATTTGGAACTCACACTTTGTAGGAAGATTGTCTTAAAATTTAGTTCATCTCAAAATAACTCTTATTGAGAACGCCACACTCGTTTCTTCTTTCAGAAGCATAAAGCTTAATCAACAGCTCAGGATATTACTATGAGTGAAGATTGCATCACCATAAGATGGATAAGGATTTAATCATGCGGGAGATACACCGCTTCTAATACAGCCTTTTTGAAGTCATCTAGGTGGACCCATTGGATGTCCAGGACTTCCTGTAACATGCTCCAGCACCACCCTATAACCCACAGGCTGACGAGGCTCTCCTGACGCCAGTTTCATTCAGGAGGCACGGAAATCCTTCATAGGTCCCCGCTGCTTAAAAGCTCCTGGCCTTGAGTGTGTACCCTTTGAGATATACTTATATGACCTTTGATTGTAGTCAAAGCCCTCTGCGACCTCTTCGTTGCACTATTAGCAACCTGATGAGGTACCTTCCAAATCTAAAGGCTCAATAATGACCCCATTCACAAATTGTTGGACTATGAGAGCCTGGAATTATAGCGCTCATAGCACTGATTAATGCGTACCAAAAGATTCTTATGAAGCTTTTGGCCATCTGCATCACCAAAGGGGGTTCATTTCGCCTCAACTCCTCCCAAAATAATTTCATTCTTGGTTAACCATCATAGAAAAATGTAATGAATCAGCATCTTATACAACTAACTCTCAAATGACAAATGGCTTTGTGGCCCTCCTAGATATTGAGAAAGAGTATGATAGGGTGGCCTAAAATTACATTTATCAGTAAAATAACCAGATGGACTCCTCCCATAATTGCCATAATTAGGGTCAGAATTAGTTAAGGCTGGAGTGCTTACCATTCTCCTAGTTTTGATGATATTTAAACAAATATGTGCCAATTTGTGCTCCTCATTTAGTATGGTGAGCTATTTTGATGATTCCAATGAGTCTAGGCTTATTGTAGATTGTCTCCAATAGCATATTGATGAAATTTTGATCACTGGAAATTTATATAGAGGATAATCGACCATCAATATTAACTTATTAGTAGTGACTTGAAACCGGTGACTGGAGCCAAAAAAGTTTGTATTTATTTTAGATTAATTATGATATTTTGAGAGTTCAACATCAAGATGTTCAGATTGCTCTCAACAGATGCCAAAGACATTCCAATCATGTATTTATTAAGATTCACACGGCAACTTATGTGGGGATAATCAACTTTGCCAAAATAATGCTGAGTTTCTCTGATAAGTAAGCGATTAATGACCATTCCGCCGCCTAGGGTTATGAATTATTGGCAGATAAAGGCTGAGGATATCTTATAGAATTTTTATATTTAAGTTTTTTATATGACTGACTGGATACTGATGCTGAGGATAGGTCAAATTAATATTCAGTGTTTGAGTGCATCCAATTAAAAAATGAGTGCAGCGTAAGGCTGATGATTAAGTGGAGTGCTAGCGATGAATTCCAATAGGTTTTGATATGTAAGAAGCAGATTGCCAGAATTACGCCTAAGCATAAATAGTTATACTTCCATCTTAGTAAATACATCCTCTTGCGCCATCTTTTATTAGTTGTTAGTAATAAACTGCTATATTGGTGAAAATGGGACTTCAGATCCCCAAGGTTGGTCCAGGTGATGCACCTGGAGTGGTCTACACTACCAACTCTTATACCTCAGCCCTACAAGAAACCCTAACAGGTAACTAGCTAACTGGCCACCAAAATGTGGGGATGATGGCCTTCAGCCATTGTGGTATCCACAGATGGATGCCACAGATATTTTTATCAAAAAGAGACTTTTACTTTATAATAAAAGTAATAAATAGCGCTTTGTTAAAGTTTTTTCAGTTTTTTATTGTTTAAGCAGGGCAAACCCAAAGAAGGTCCTTTTCACAATACTAGTTTTCCCTATTTAAACTATTTTGGATTTTGAGACCATGGGTATTTGAGGCAAAAGTATATAAAGCTAAGTCATCTAAATTAGGAAATATAGGCTTTTGGCCTATAGATCAAAGATAAATATTTTGAGGCAAAACTGACCCATGTGGTAATGATTTGATGAATTGTATCCAATCAACAGCAAGTAAAATCTTCTTACCTTGGCGGTGGTCAGACTCATGTGGTAATGATTGGTTAATTTGCACCATCATCATCGAGTAAAATCTTCTCACCTTGGCAGTGGTCAGACTCATGTGGTAATGATTGGTTAATTTGCATCCTATCATCGCTTAGTAAAATCTTCTCACCTTGGCGCTGGTCAGACTCATATGGTAATGATTGGTTAATTTGCACCCTATCATTATCAAGTAATATCTTCTCACCTCAGAGGTGGTCAGATTCGTGTGGTAACAAACACCTCAGATTTGGCTGAGAAGTCAGAGAACTCTTATTAGTTATTAACTTTTTTAAGCCGTTTTTTGTTATAAACTATATTTTTAATAGCTAGGATTCCACAGAGAATCCACCAAGGTCTTTTCGCTGTGGGTACTCATATCATTGATATCCACAATATTATTTGAAGATTGGGCAGGTGATGGGCCAGTCATGGTAGCAGATTTGGGAGCACTAATACCTCCAACTTTCTTTTTCCTAAGTTTTAAAAAAAATGTCCGACATTGCCCCCTCAAGAATGTTGGGAGGGGTGTAGGATCATAGGAATTGGCTATGTACCCAGTTTATAGTAACTCCTGTGGCTAATGATTTTGATGGAGTATCCATTGCCTCTTTTGTAGCTAATGGAGAAAGGTCCCTCCTAAATCAAACCAAGCTTACTGCTTCTTGGGTGATGCAGTTATGGTAGTATAACACCTTATCAGCCACCTGAAATATAGAAAGGGGGGTGCAAAGCTCATTGGCAGCCTGCCCTTCTTTAGTCACTGTTTTTGCGAGGTTGGTATACATGCAAGAGTATTCCTTCTTGCTGGGTTCTGTATTGGCTATAACTAAGGGGACTTCATAGTTGAGCAACGACAAGAACCCTTGCTTCATATTGATAATGCCATCATTTTCAATCATAACCTGAGTACCTATAAGCATATCATAAGCATTATTATCCAAAGCCACTGTGGGGGCCAATAAAATAAGCTTCCCAATATGAATGGGAAGGGATGAGTAAGCACCCAGTGCACGGGTGTTGTTAGGACCAGCGGTTCCAAAGTCTTGGTTGTACTCCAAGTCAGGTGCAAGTTTGATTTCTTTCATCAACTTGGAGAAGATTGCGTTCACCGGGGAGCCTGTATCTAAGATAGCCATCACCCAAACTTTTTGGATAACCACTTCGACCTTTGTAAAATCCCCCCAAAAGTGGGCAATAGCGCTAAGACCTCCTTAAGATGAAAATTGGAGGTTAATTTGCATGTGTTATTGGGGTAATTTTCCTGGATGGACTTCATGGTATGGCCATGCTGGATAGGGTGAATAAGGTGAGACATCACCTCATCTGCATCGCTGGCAGTATTGATAATGACTGGCTCCAATAGAATTTGGCAGAGATACGTCTCTTCAGGTATGGTGGCTTCATCTACTCCTCCAGAATTCAAGCGATTGGGACTTCCACTTCAGCAGGTACTCCTATGATGTAATAGCTGACCTCATCCATACCCCTCAGATTCATCCCCTGGGGTATTAGTAATGCGAGGTACTGCATGAGTTTTGTCAGCAATATGTGCCTTTCCCTATGCTGACATTTCTTTTCCCTGCTCCTGTTACTCGGCGTCAGCTTTCTTTTTCCAGCACACAGCCTCCTATTGTCCAAACTTGTAGCAGTATTCGCACTGAGGGCGTTCAGGACGTTTCACTTTAGGGTTTTGCTCCTCAGGGCCCATTATCTGAAGAGGCTCCTTCTTGTCTTCAATAGCTAAGGCCTGAGGCTTAGGCATTGAATCCTCAATGGTTAAAACGCGAGGACGAGATACTGCTCTGCATAAAACTTTGGGCTTATGGAAATCAGCGACATCTATTAAAGCCTCCTTGATGTCTTGAATGGTATGGAAATAGCGTTTAACTGAGGTGATGTGCATTGATAGCGATGGGTAAGTAGCCCATCCAGTCAAAACGGCGGTTACAGCATCATCCAAAGTCAACATCTTTGAAGTTAACAACGTCGGTGCTTCCATATAAAATTTTTCCGCAAAGGCGACCACTGACTCTCCTTTTCGAATACTCATATGCATAAAAGCTTGCTTTTTCATACTTAAAGCCTGTTTTGAACTGAACGTGTTTATGAGGGCCTCTTTAACTTCGGACCAGGTGCTAAGAGCATCCATATGTGGGACCATCACCTCCTGTGCCATGCGGCCCAAACAGGAAAGGATATGTTTGGCCTTCTGACGATCAAACACCCCTTCCATAGCTGCTTCATAAATGTATAAAAACGAAGCAATGCTACCCTCGCCGGGGATAAACTTGTCTTCAAACGTTGGTTTGAATGAATTATAGTCATTTCTGGTAAGGGTATGAATAGCTGGAGCTTCTGCTTCTAAGGTTTCAGAGCGGTAGCTTAACTGATCAAAGGTCTGCAAAAGGCGATCAAACTGATCATGCATGGCCTCAAGCCGGGTTTCCATTTTAGAGAGGGCTTCTAGGGGCCCAGATTCACATAGTCTCAGTCGAGCTTTAATCCCTGATTTATGAGTTTCAAAATCTTCCACTCGGCTCTCCATTGCAGTGACTTGAAAATGGAGTTGTGACACCATTGAGCTTAGGTTTAATTGAGCAGTTTCCACGGCTTTCACGTGGTTCTTCAGCTCTTCTTTCATTTGTTTACACCCTTCATCGTCACAAGAGTGGGAGCTGGGGCCTTGTACTCCCTCCTTAATCTGTTCATACTTCCACTCAACCTGCTTTAGTCAACTAAATACTTCCTTCAACAGCACAGGGCTTAACAGAAAAAGCTTTTATCACTTTTGCTTCAGTTTCGCGTTCAGTCAGGCGACGTGCCAAATATTTGGTATTTTCAAATGAAGCTTTGAGAGCTTGCTCCTTTTCTAGCTGAACAACCTTGGCCGCGAGGGTGGTTGTGGCGCTAGATGGTTCAAGCAACAGACGACGTTCAAGCTCATCAACATGTGAAAAGCCTGAATTAACTGTCGCTCCACCCCAGCCACACGCTGTTCATATTTCTCTTGAAGGATGGAGTCATGGGCTGAAAGGTCACGATGCGTTTGCTCATTTTGCTTTTCAAGTTCTGTAGCAAACTCCTCCAACAATGAGCGGGTGCTAGCGGAGGAAGCATTCAGTTCATCCTGGAATATCTTCATGGCCTCCTCGACATACTTTACAATCCCAGTGTCCATAGTAGTAAGCTGGTCATGCAGCTGTATGATGAAGTTGTGATTAGCTTCCACACCAGATCTAACTGCTCCAAGATGTTTGGAGATCAGTTGATACAACTTATCATAGGTTAAATTCAGAGCTGCATGGGTATCTAGGTGTTGATGAAGCTCTTCATGATGGACAGTTAAGAGATGCATCATATGGACCAAGGAAGGGTGAGCAAACTTGCGTACGTAGGTGGTCAAATTTGTAAGCTGACCATAGGTCTCTGGGAGGACACTAGTCTTGTAGAGAAACAAGTGGCGTTCCTCTACCAACGACGCTCATTCGCGAGATGCAATGTTGTCAGGGTTAAGGATACCATGAGTAAGGTCTCTCACAGCTTCTGTAGCTGGCCAGGTGATGCGACGAGACTCAGGTATTAATATATGTTCAAATTGTTCTTCACCTCCAAATATCAAAGCAGTAGGGCTATCCATTCGATCATCAACTTCAGTCCCTTCCCCATTTCACACCCAACGGGTGACACTCTCCATTACTTTTAATACTTATTGAAGTATTCAGGGTGAGCCCCTTTAGTGAGCACCAGTTTGTGGGATTCACCGACGGATGCCACAAATATTTTTTTCCAAGAGAAAGTTTTACTTTATAATAAAAGTAATAAATAGCACTTTATTAAAATTTTTTAAGTTTTTTATTGTTAAAGCAGGGCAAACCCAAAGAAGGTCCTTTTCGCAATACTAGTTTTTCCTATTTAAATTAGTTTTAATTTTGAGACCATGGGTATTTTAGGCAAAAGTATATAAAACTGAGTCATCTAAATTAGGAAATATAGGCTTTTGGCCTATAGATCGAAGATAAATATTTTGAGGCAAAACTGACCCATGTGGTAATGATTTGATGAATTGTACCCAATCACAGCGAGTAAAATCTTCTCAACTGGGTGGTGGTCAGACTCATGTGATATTGATTGGTTAATTTTCACCCTATCATCATCTAGTAAAATATTCTCACCTCAGCGGTGGTCAGACTCATGTGGTAATGATTGGTTAATTTGCACCCTATCATTGTCGAGTAAAATCTTCTCACCTCAGCAGTGGTCAGACTCATGTGGTAATGATTGGTTAATTTGCACCTTATCATCGTTGAGTAATATCTTCTCACCTCAGAGGTGGTCAGATTCGTGTGGTAACAAACACCTCAGATTTGGCTGAGAAGTCAGAGAATTCTTAAAATTAGTTATTACCTTTTTAAGCCGTTTTTTGTTATAAACCATATTTTTCCAATAGCTAGGATTCCACCGAGAATCCGCCAAGGTCTTTTCACTGTGGGTACTCATATCATTGGTATCCACAATATTATTTGAAGATCAGGCAGGTGATGGGCTAATCATGGTGGCAGATTCAGGAGCACTAATACCTCCAACATTCTTTTTCTTAAGTCGAGAAAGAGAACGTCTGACAGCCATGAGGGTGGTGTAGCTAGGGAGTTGGGCTGCCCAAGATGGGGGCAGACTTTCTAAGGCACACTTGAGAAGGACTGGAAATTGATCATGAGGGGAAGGAGCAAGGGGTCAGGCCACCCAGAAAGGGGGATGAGGACCACCAGTGCACTCTCAAATGGGACTAATGGCGCGAAGGCGAAGTTGTTGGTCTGCTGGGTTGCCTGTGGACTTGTAGGGGGTTGTAAGCCTATGACGGCAAAACAGCAAGGGCCAGAAGTTCTCATACTATTTGGCCTGGCACACTGGCAGAACCCTGATGTAATGGATTGCAAGATTTGTGATATTGGTGCTTCCATGGCCCACTTCCACCTTTCCTTCATGGCAGGCGCTGTAACGGTCAAAAACATCCCAGTTTTTAACTGCCATCTTGCCTTCAGATTGGTGAATAAAAATTTGATGCTTACAGATTTCCTAATTTAAATTCCCTCAAGGTAAGAGTTTGACTCTGCGTAACACTAATTTAACCTCAGATGTAGGGCAATTCAAAAATGAGAAAGACAACATAAGTAAGTGAGGGTTTCACCCCCATATTAACCTTGTTTTATTTATTAACAAAAATAAACACACTGACAAATTTATCCTGATGACATAGGGCACTGCGAATGACACAAGAAAAAAAACAGAGTATTCAGCAGATCAGTTAACTGCCAAATCTCATTTTTTGTTATGGATACAAAAACTAGGTTCGCCATGGGATACCAAGTAAGACAAGGCAAGAGCAGCCCCGAGGCTGCTAGAGAGACCCACGCAAGGGTGGGAAATGAGAAAGAATTTTGAACTGAGTTCAGAATCGCGTGGGCCTGACCTTTTAAGGTCGCCCTTCTGGGGAGCCCCTCCGCACTTTTCTTCATGCCCTAAGGATCATGAAGAATAGCTCATGAGGGGCACAGCCCAGCGCCAAGTCCGCATGCACCTCAAAACCCCAAAATGATATCTTGACTCAATTTTCAGAAATCTGAATCTTGAGTTGAAATGTAACGATCATTTTAACCCAACCATTACAAAGGTGTTCAGTCTCTGTGTGGGTATTGACCCTCAAATTAACAAGGTCTTTTAAAATCTTGGTAGCCAAAGCCTTTGATTGAGACGGATAAAACTATTTTTCACTCAACCAGCAGGTTTTAGCATCACTTTAATCCTGTGATTTCCTTCATGATAATAATCTGATCCAATGTTTTATCCATCAGCATCTTCCATAGGTCAGAGGGAGTTTCATGTAAATTTGATCTTCATCTGAACTGACCTGATCTTGGCTTTTTCTGACCTTACTCCCTTAAGATCTTGCTGAAGGGGAAATAGCTTTAAAGAAATCTTCCGTGAACCCAATTAACAACTGTACCCGTTTTTATAGAGGCAATGGAGTACTCTGATCCATGATGGTATATCCCCATATAGGACCCAAACCGTAAAACTGTTGATTTGTGGGCTCTCCCTCCAGGCGATGATGGTAAAAGAATACTAGGTCTCCCACTCATGTATTTCAGCATAAGAGGCTTCTTGTCATTGGATTTTTTGCCTCCATTTAGTAGCAGTTTAAGGTACATAAACACTAAGTTATGTAACCTTATCTTTCCTCCACTAGTCTTATCATGGCTAAGTCAGCATTTTCCAATAAGGAGGTCTTCAGGATAGGCTGAACACTGTAGGGTAAAATAGGATCCCTCCTGTACAGAGCTTAAAATAGAGACATCTGGATGACTTAATAATAGCTCCAACAGTAAGCCATCAGAGCTCCTGGGAGGTACTCATTCCATCGACTTGGACATTTTGTGCCATCTTTGCAATAGCTAAATGAGGGTGTCATAAACTTGTTCTATGGAAAGATTGGTTTCTGATTTGTAGGGAGCAGTGGAGGCCTGATTTATTCCCATAAATAGATTAAGTTTATTTACAACTTGTAATAAGAGGTTTTTCCCATTGTCAGACAGTAGGACTTTGGGCTACCATGCCTGGTGAAGATGTGCTTGAACAGGAACAAGCGGTAGATTAAACCAAGACAAGGCCACAGAGATGGCCTTGACCTATTTTATGAAATGGTCAATTGATTTATTGCGGGGAAGGCCGACCATGGGATGGACACTTCTGAATATGACTCAGAAGAGACAAAACTTAGTACTAGGGAAGGCACCCCAGAAAAGCGATGCTATCTCTTGTTGCCAGCGGGGACACCGCTTAAAGGAGGGGGGGCCGTGTGGAGGGGCCGTAGCCACAACTGAACACGTGTGGAGGAAGGGGTCTGATTTGATGAACCAGACTGGGAACCAGGAGAAGATCAGCTGTCAGTGACGCGGTGGGAGGTATCCAAACATCCACACTTGAAAGTGGTCCACCAAATGAGACCGGAATCTGTGGACAGCTTCTGGGAGGGTGGGGGTGGAGCCTGCGATGGCATCCAAGACAATCGTTTGGATAGTCCACATGGCAATTGCAACCACCAGAGCACGGAGGGAGAGTGGAAGGGGGGAGGCCATTGATAAAGCAAACATATCTCCTGACAAACTGAAGGGATGTGTTTGATCCTGGCCCAGAAGACGTTGAACTTCGCGCCATATCACTTTAGAGGTAGGGCACTTCTCCAGGCGGTGGAACAGCGTTCCATACTGGCCACACACAACACAGGATGAGTGTAAAGCATTAGAGCGCTCAGCTGCATGATACACCCGCCTCAGGCAGCGCCACACATGGGAGCAGACTTGAGGCTGCAACAGAGGATGGTGTACGTATTTCCAGATAGTTTTTTGGGTCTCAATGGAGTAAGGGATGTCCATCATGTCCAGGTATTCCACCCTGGATAGGAAATAGGGTTGAATGGGGATCACGCCATCTTGGATGGGTAGCCCCTGTACCTCCTATGTGAACTGAGGAGAGGGGCGGCCTCTTTGGGTTGTATGTCTGCTAATACGAATTCTCCACTCAGCGCTCCGCATGGAAAGTAGGATTCATTTGTAGTGGGTTTTAGTCCCGTGAGGACCTGTGGCCGATGTGTGTGATGCGAGGTATCTCATCAGGGAGTGGGGGTTCGATGGATTGTTGAGGCCCAAGGCGTGGGAGAAGTTGGAGCGGGCTGCGCGGGACCAGTGTTGGGAGGGGAATGTAGGGGCGGTGACGACTGCAATCCAGGTGCCCAGGATCTTGGCAGCATGTGCTTTGAAGTCAAGCAGGCCCATGCCACCATGATGATAAGGGCAAACATGACCTCTAGCCGTACTGGTGGAGGGCGGCCTGACCAAAGCCATCCTTGCAGCAAGGCATACAAGGATTTGAAGAAGCTTGGGGAGAAGGGGATGGCGTGAGCTCCAAACCAGACTTTGGAGAGGAGCATAGAGTTGGCTAAAACAAACCTGCCAGTGATGGAAGTAGATTGGGCTCTGAGAGAGGCGATTCGCTTCATCACGTTGTCCAGAATACAGCACTCCATTACTGCTGACGCGTATCTGCCTTCCTCCATCCACACGCCCAGATGGCGTACCGGTCCTATGTTAGGACGTGGCTCAAAGGGGAGCACCAGTGGGGCAGTGTGTGTTGAGTGAGTGGGGCGAGGACATGGGTGAGCAGATGGGCTGGGTTGGGAACTAATTGCTGGGGTTCAGCAGTTCTGAAACCGACCAAGGAGGATAATTTCGGTTTTGGAGGTGTTCAGTGCCACGTTGCTTACCCGGGAATACTCCTGGATGAGAGCTTCAAGCGCGCATGCATCTTGATTATTAGATACCCCAACCACACAATCATCTGCGAACGCCATTATCTTGACTGGGGCTTGGCCTGGCACATGGACCCCAGTGAGTTGGGCATTTTTCATTTCGCAGTAGTGGGTCAAGGCTGAAGTTGCATAAGAGTGGGCTGAGGGGGTCCCCTTGTCGCAAGCCCCTTTGAGGGTGGACTACTTCCATTAGGAAGCCAGGGCCACGTACTGCCATTGTTGCAGATTCCGTGAGCAGCATTACCCAGTTGATGAAGCGAAGGGGTAAGCGGAACTGATGGAGGCAGGCCCTGTTATTTTTCAGTTTACTCTATCATAAGCCTTTTGTTGGTCCAAGAATACAATTGCCTCAGAGGCTGTGGATTGGCATACATTAGCCACAGAGTGCACGTTATCCCAAATCGACCTTCTGGGTATGAAACTGAATTGTTCTGGGAGATGGTGTCAGATGCTACAGTCCCTAAACGGTTAGCCATGATTTTTGTTAAAATTTTAGTGTCTGTGATTGTTAGAGAAATGGGGCACCAGTTGGCTAAGTCTAGCTTATCCCCTTTCTTGAAGAGTGTGACAGTAAAGGCCTCATGTCCTCCTGGTAGGAGGCGCGTTTCCAACAAACTTTGGTTAAGTGAGGCTAGCAGCAATGGGGATATATATTTGAAATACTTTTTGTAGAACTCATATGGAATACCATCTGGGCCTGGGCATTTTTGGTTTGGTGCACCGCGAATGGCTGTCCATAATTCGGTCAGAGTAATCAAATTCATTATTTCTGGGTATCAGAAAATGGTGCAGATGTGGGCTCGGTCAAGAAATTCCGCCACTTCGGCCAGCTGAATTGGATCAGATTGGTACAACTATAAGTAATACTTTTGTGCTTCAATTGCCAATTCAGCTGGCATATCCGCAATGGAATCATCTGATCTTCGCACCTGTGTGCAGGCCGCGCTCTGGCGTGGTGCGAAAATTTTTTTAAAGAAATATGTGGTGCACTTGTCACCTTTTGTGATGCGTGTGGCCCTGTACCGAACACAAACCTGATGTTTGTGTTGCCTTTTGAGTGCGTTGAGGTGGGCGGCTGCCTCCGCCCACTTCCAGCCCCATGAAGAGCTGTATCCTGTAGCTGGGGTGTTGGACTCCAGGTGTGCCAACTCTTCCAGAGTGCATGAAATGACCGCCGATGTGGCTTGTGAGCATCTGGAGGAGAGATGGCAAGAGTGGCAGATGGTGTCATCTTTAAAAGTTGCCCATGTGGAAATGGGGTCCGTGCAAAATGGTGCAACAAACTTTTTTTCCAAAGTTACCACTTCCACCCACGTGGAAAATACTGGTGATGCGAGCTCAGAGGGTAAGATTTTGCACCAATGTGAGGCCTTGGCAGCTGTGACAGGTAGGTGATAGGTTAGCGAGACCAGTTGATGGTCAGAGAATTTCATTTTTGTTGTTTTGAAGTGGGAGATGTGGGGTTGGAATTTCGCTGGCATTAGGATAAGGTCGATGTGGGTCATGGACCTTAGTTGGCCATTGTGGACGTGGGGACGCGTCATGTTTTTTTGCAGCGGGGCATCTCACAGCAGCGCATCCATTAACCTGAGGGTGGCCTTTAGAATACGCAGTTCTATGTGACCCTGGGGGGCGTTGGGTGAGGAAGGCCACCGGTCCATTGTGTTTAGCCAACAGTTCATTGCACCGACTAGGAAAGAGTCTGGGGGTAGCTAGAGGGATTTGACTAATGAGAAAAATTCCTGACACTCGCATGCACCGTTTGGGGCATAGGTGTTGATGATTGCATGCGCTACGTCAGCCCACAAGAAAGTGATGACAAGAACTTGGCCATTTAGGAATGTTTCTGAAGATAAAAATCTGAAAAAATTATCTTTCTGAATTAGCACCCCATAGTGCTTTGACCAAAAGGATAGGGATGGCAGGAGCATTGTTTTCCAAGCTTCCTCGGAACCTCATGGACAGTGGAACTCCTGGATGGCCAGGAAATCCACGGGTAAATTGTGTTGTAAAAAACTCAGTTTCCTAGCCTAGGATGGGGAGGCCTTGAGTCCGGCGATAATCAGCATCCCTAAAGTGAAGGTTTCCTCCATCCCACCTTAGGTGTGAGAGGGTGGGCACCTGGGCCCACCAGCCTTCTTTAGATCCCCATGGGCCTTCACAGCAGCGCGGGTGTTAGCATCAATGCTATCGGGGTTTTTGTTACTTTTTGAAGAAAGAGTTGCATTGGCTTTAGCCTTTGCTTTTTGTTTTCCTGACGTCGGATGAATTTTTTGTGGTGCGGATGAGTTTGGTGCACTGTTGAGTGGGTCAAAAAAAATTCAGTTGGGATGGGTCCCAAGTCAGTTTTGACCTGAGCTTAGGTGCAATGATTGGGTGAGATCGAATCCCCCATCAGATCCTCAGATTGAGTGGCCCACTCAGCATGGGCTTCCCAATCTGATTGGTTGATGGATTCCCAAGTTGCTTCCACTGTGAAGGTCTCCATGTCCTCCTGGCGTTGTGAGTGTGGGATGGTGGTGGTGGCCTTGGCCACTTCTTTGGCCGCGGCCCTGTGGGCCTTCTTGGCCTTCTTCCGCTCTTGTGGGGAGATAGGCTTTACCAGAAGGGAGCAGCCTTGTGCTCCCCAAAGGAAAGCCTCTTTGGTGCTTACTGTTAAGTTTGTAGTGCGCCTCTCCGCTGGCCATGGCCGCCAAGGGGTGCTCTTGGAATGTGACGCCCTCCTTGGTGGGGCATGCGTGCACCTTATGGCTGAACGCATCACAGTGGGTGCAAATGGGGGGCGCGCTGTCCATGGTCACCCAGAATGGGTGGGTGGTATGCCCTGTGAAATCAATAAAAGTGGAGTGCAGGATCTGGGTTAGGTCCTTTGTGATCTCCTCCGTTGGGGTCAGGACTGTGATGGCTTTGTCGGTGCACAGGTGTGGCATCAGCGTGAAGTGTTGCATTTCAAAAGATTGTATTTTACCATATACGGCGAGACCATCTTTCAGGTGTTGTTCCAAAATGTCACATTTTACCATAGTAGGCAAAAAGTCAAACGTGAGGAAAATTTGGTTTGATTTTGTCCATCTGGTGCATTTGGTTTCAACGACCCATTGCCCTTTAGGGAGGTTGACCACTATGCGCACCACCACAGCCTCATCTGCTGCCTCTTTGCTTTCAAAACCTAGGTCCAGCCAACCGCGTGACATGGA
This sequence comes from Massospora cicadina, assembly GCA_022478985.1. Lineage (NCBI taxonomy): Eukaryota > Fungi > Entomophthoromycota > Entomophthoromycetes > Entomophthorales > Entomophthoraceae > Massospora > Massospora cicadina. The sequence continues at coordinate 77,885 of JAKSZP010002832.1, read as the reverse complement.
GTGGGGTGCGACATACACCGCGGTCAGAAAATTATGCGCACATCTTCACAAAATATTTCCCATAAGGCTGTTTTTTGGATGTCCAGAAACATGTGGACTCCAAATTCCACCGACGAAAGTGGCTGGGAGTGTGGCGTGTTGATGTACTGGTTGCATCGTGCTTGCCATGTGAGCATCTCCGGGGAAATAGTGACCACCAGTTTTTTAAAATTTTTGTCTATTCCGCCTGTTTCTCTGGGGCGTTTTTAAATGTTGGAGGCCACGGGTCTTCCACCTGCTCCTCTTACCTTACTTGCCTAACTGCTCCCTGACATGGGCGCAGACTAATCTCCTCTGTGAGATTATCAAACTAGATTAAGTATTTAATTGAATAGGTTGCAAAAGTGATTGCAACGAGAAAGAAAAGTCCTTGAAATGGTCAATGGTGATGATATTAGTGGTGTCCATATAAGGCTGTAGATACTGGTCCATTTACATCTATACTCACATTGGCGAAGGGATCAGTTGGTCCAGCGAAATGTGTTAAAATTGGGCATAGTAGGCCTTTGCTTAGCTCATAAAAGACATGAGTCAAGGACATTCTGGTTCTAATTAATCATGCCATTGTAGTAGCTCAATCCTTAAGCCACTGGTAGTTTTTCACATCCATGACCTACAGTCATATGTGCTTCCATAATGGCTGTAGTTCTGGCTGACAGGTGGACATAGGAGAGCCAAGCAGAGCCTACCTTCTTATAAAGGGAACTGTTATTTCATGTTTAGCCATTATTTGATTATAAAAATCTTGGACTTCTGGAACCTCTCAATATCATGCTTCTGGTTGACCTATAAGTGCAAGTATGTAATCTTCTTCAGATGCATATAAGGTTAGTATTAGCAAGCTATATAGTCCATTGCAATTTTGGTGTATATCACCCACCCAATGAACTAAGGAGAAATTGTAACCTTATAGCTTGTGGGCTCAGTGTGTGAGCCAACTATCAGGGACCTTCATTTGTTGCATATAATAAAATAAAGTATGCTCAGTTACAATAGTAAATTGATTTCCATAGAGTAAGTCCAGAATTGCTTGATGGCCAATAGTACTGATAAGAATTCTCATTCTGCGACACTATAATTCCTCTCTGCCTTAATCAAGTATTACTGAAGTAGGACTTGGGGTTGTCAACTTGGTTAGAATGGAGTGATCCAGGATAGCTCTGACTGCAACGTTGATAGCTTATTTGAACAAAAATAAGGGCTTGTCAAACTCAGGTTTCTTTAGAAATTGGTGCATTCATTTGAGCTTTCCTTAAAAAGTTAAAAGTCTTTCGTTGTGATATCCAGTGAAATGGACCTTCCTAATGTAGTAGACAGACAAGGGTTCAGCAAGTTCAGCGAAATGAGGGATGGCTTTTTGGTAGTAACTGACCTTCCCAGGAAGGCTTGCATATCCCTCAAGCTTTGTGGCAAGGCATCTTTTATGATGGCTTCAATTTTATCAAGTAAAGGTGAAATGCCCTCGTATTTAACCTTATGATCAAGAACTTTATCTCACTCTAAAAGAAACAGTATTTGGTGGGATTCAACTCTTTATATGCAGCTCTCATTTTATAAAACTCTCTAAAGGGCTTTAAGTGCTCATTGAAGTAACAGGTGATTACTGTCACATTGTCCATGTAGACCAGCACGCAGGACATTTTCAGCTTTTAATGAATACCATCCAAAGCTCGCTGAATGGTCGCAGAGGCGTTGCACAACCCCTTAGGCATGCAAGTAGGTTAAAAGAGGCCATTGTGGAAATGGGCACGCATTTCTCCCTGTATTTTGGAGCCAACTCGATCTGCCAGTATCCACTAGTAAGATCCATAGCTGAGAAGAGATGATATCCAGCTAAGATGTGGAGAGAGTTGTCAATTCATGGCAATGGGTAGCTGTCCTTTTGTGTAATCACATTTTATTTTCAATAATCCGTTACAACGCAATGGCTGCTGTCCTTCTTTCAGATCAGTAGCATGGGGGAAGCCCAAGGACTAAGAGAAGGCTTTAGGATACTGGCATCCAGTAGTTGCTTCAGTTCCTTAGTGACTTAGGACTCCTCAATCTTGATTTTCAATAAGGGTGATCCCAGATGGGCTGGGAATCTCTTGTCAGTTAGTGAAATTTTACCTGGGTAGACCGATTATCCAAAGCTAAGAATCTGATGCCACTGGAATCAAAGTTAGAACACTTGAGTGACAATAATGACTTTCTAAGGCCATTAACTATAAATGAGTTTTTATTTTTCTAGTTAGGCCTGAAGCAAATGGTACTATACAGCTAAGAATATGGCACAAATTGGCTCAAATATCTGGAAAATCACAAGATATTAATTAATGGAATTTGGCTGAGTTCAGAAAGTTTCCATGTTTCTGAAAGATGAAAACTTTTTGGCTCAGATCAGTTTTTGTTAATAGTTTTGAAACTATCACAAAACTCCCCTTTATACTATTATTTAAGCTAAAAAATGTTTTTGCTTTTCTCAAATATTCAATTACTTTAATAAGATTTATGTATTTCTGCCTAAGTCTCCACCTGATTTAAGGACTTTTTACTTATCAAATTGAGGTTAAAACTTTATTGATGGCCAAACTCAGTTTAAGGTTATTGTCCAACCCTCCTGTTGTATGCAAAACCAACGCCTACACCGCGATACATTCCATAGAGTCCACTACCTCTTATTTTTCTAATTTCTAACGTAATCCTTATCCAAAATCTTCAACTCTCATGGACTCCTTTCCCCTGATGATTTATGCCAGTTTGGTCTGCGTTCTAATTCAAAGATTAATAAGTAAGCACAATGAAGATAGCCTGGGACGTTGCTTTTTATTGCTTGGACATTTTGACCTCTTTTGGCACCTTTTACATGAGGCGTTACCTCCTGCAACCTCCTGCACTTCATATTTTATGACAAAATCTTAGAAAATCCTAGATTTATTTGTGACTTTCTCTCTTATTGGTTTTCTAGAGTTTGCCCAACCATCTCAGAGTTGGCCCATTATGAAACTGTTTAATGGGCTGGTTCTGTTGTGTTCCTCCTGGCCTTGGTTTTTACCTTATTCGAAGAGTGTGCTGAAAGTGTTGCGTGGCTTCCCTCACTCAAGAAGTTATACAATTTGAAGTACCTACCACTACCCACTTAACCTTGTTCGCCTCCTGGGACTCAAAATTTAAAAAGGGAGATATTTAAAAGCTGTCCAACCTTAATGCTCATCATATTTGTCAAGGCAATGAACTAGATGACGTTCTCTTCTTCTTTTTTAACACTAGTGTTGCCCAACCCAAAAGTGGGAGCTTCCATGCATCTTTATTTGCAAATGAGAAAAACAAAGGGACTGTCTTAAATAAAAAAATCCCAATATGGCACCTGAGCTAACATCCTAGGATGCTATATCAGAAGGTGAGGAAGCTTTGAAAGAACTTTTTTCCAGTGCCCGCTTTAGCTGGCTGACCATGGCGGACAACATCAGGGCTAGGGGCATCAGCAACATGTGGCATAAGGAGGTATAATTGTGGGTTTTCTTTGATGATGAGGCAGCGGTGCATATTGCCTCAACGTTTTAAGCAATTTAATGCTCAGCAAAAGTGATGAGAGCAGGCACACAAGTGAACAACTTGGTGCACTGGCAAGTTTAGGGATTATTACGATCAAAAAGAAAAGTTTTTCCACGTCAATGCAAGCATGGCTTGCTTCAAAATCGAGCTCCTCAATTTTATATTTTGCATCTTCATCAAAATCATGGAGGAAATTTGGGATGGGAATACCCTCAACAAGGAGTTCCATCGCCCTATGAAATTCATGCAGAGGAGGGTGTTGGCAGGAGCATCTGCTACTTCTACTGCCATTTTTTTATTTTTATAGTTAGGAAACTAATTTTAGATTAAAAAGGTGGTGACGTGAATCAGGAGGATACACAAAAATTCCTCCAAAATTAAATCTGGCTTAATGTTATACGGCTGTTTTCTATCATCAATCCATTTAAGACACTTGAATGGATTTAACTCAGATAATGCTAGGCCAGCCACCAGAGTTGGTGCAATGGCAGAACCCAATTGGCTGCGAACAGTTGACCATGGCAGCTCAGCCAAAACTGTCTCAGCCATTAGCTCAGGATTCTGCATTTCTGACGAATTTTAAAAAAAGGTTGGCTACTGCTTTGGAAGCAGTACCAGACTTAGCTTAGGTTGAGGGCGGGAGGATTGCGCCTCACTCAAAAAATTGAGTGAGGCAGCAGCTAACCTGGTGCTGGAAGGAGAGCGGCGGAAGCAACATAGGCAGAAGCTGCAGGGCACTTTTTCTTCTAATGATTTAACTTGAAGCACAAGGAGAAAGTGGTGCAGCCATTTTTGATCTGCGCCCAAAAAGGGTGATCAGGTGCGGATCTGATCACCTGATGTTCTCTTCTTCCAACTGCTTCTTTGTGAGATGCTGAGGGTTCCACCAGTGGTTATTCTCCTCTAGTGGGACTTATATAACCCTCCTGGATTCTCTCCCCGCTTTGGAAGCCTTTATCGAACCCTAAGAGTTCCATCTTTCTACTTTTGAGGATTAGAATTCCTATGTCCACTTGTCCCAGGAAGACCTCACCATTTCCCAATACTTATTCTTTTTCCAAGAAAAGGCTTAAGACTGGAATTATTTGAACAGTTAAAAATGGCCCTCCTCCACAAGTCCCTGGACAATACTGGTGCTGCCCTTGGCATATGGGATAATCCGCCCCCCACCCTATCTGGGACTTGCTACATCCTTGAGTCCATGCTGTCTCAAAGCATTTGCGCTGCTAAACCTGATTGTAACGCGGAATTTCGGATCTTTAAACTTGACAACTCTGTTTCAGTTTTGCTCTCAGGAAACCTATATTGGTAAAAGTGACGCTAGTCAAGTTTTTGATCCCATTGTTACCTATCCAGTTGAGAGACTAGCTGCCATGGACACCTCCATCCTGATCATCAGATTTAATACCCACTGTGTTGACACAGTCTTAATTAGAACTGGAGTGAGCTCACTAGAAGGTTATACTGAAGCATCCATCCTAGGTGGGGGTCTCCCTACCAATGGCTCTGCACCGCCATGATTCATGGAGTACCCTCGCTTTCATTTATAGAAGTAGAGTTGGTTTGTAAGTCTATTTCATTTGATTTTGAGCATTCATTTTCTTCTAGCCCTGGATCCTCTGTTGCCAACTTAAACCCTATGCCTTCTACTCAATCTGTAGCCCCTTTTGGCCAGGTGGAATAGCTCTTTCCTGTTACACTAGAGCCACCCTCCTTGGCTAACCCCATTCAGAAACGGTTAAATATTCACAAAATTTAATGAAGACAAACTCGCATTGGCTGACCAATTCATGAGTCTGGCTGTCCTTACTGGCATTGCTTCTGCGATAAGAATCTCTCCTGCTTAGAATAGAACATTAAATTATCCCACTCCCTTCACGTCACATGTGAAACTCACTGTCAATGTGTAATAGTACGCACTAAATCCTCTCAGGATATCTCACCTACTCTCCTCTGCTGGGCTTGGAGCTATTTTGTTGTACTTTGGCTCTTCCATTATTAAATCTTCATCTGCGTACTTCTTGTTCATGGCTGCCTTCTCCTCTTCTGGAAGGTACTTCCAAGCGCTCACCTTGGTGGGCACTGGTGCTACTAAAAACTTCATTTGCTAAAATATCGTGGAAGCCTTAGACCTTCACTAAGGGGTAAGCCAGTTTGTAAAGGGAGGGGCATCTCAAGTTATCCTCAGCTACTGAATACTATACCATGTTCCCTTTGTTGCAGGCGATGGGCACTTTTTGGAGACTTTATCCATTATTAGAAGCCTCCTTTATCCAGATATTCTGGTTGTAGGTTGGTGGAGATGCTTTGAAATCTTCACCAGTCTCATTGAATCTAATATCTACTCAAAGTTCCCAGGAGGAGGTACAGTTATCATCCCTTGCCTTGATGAAAGCGCCCTTGCTTTATCAAGGAGATGGGTCCCCTCTCCCGAGTTAGGCCTTGCCTCTATATAAATGAACTCCACCCCCGCTCCCACACTTATCCTGCCTGAGTGTATCATGAGTTATGCAGAAATGTTTGACACTTAAAAGGTTTGCCCACTTCCTGAGAACACCAAGTTTGACTTTGAGTTCAAGCTGGCTATTGACTTCGTCAAGATATCCTCCCCCATCTACCCCTTGTCCTTTAGGTAGGAGGGCTCCTTGGAAGTGTAGGTTGATGATATTCTCTTTAAGGGCCAAATCTTTAAAAGCTCCTCCTGTGTGTAATCCTCTTAATCTGTGGAAAAATCAGATGGCTCCCTTCGCCACAGCATTGACTATGGCATTATGCTCAAAGTTACAGTACTTGACCATACCCTCTCCCTTTGAAGCACCAGATCGCCCACTATGTAGATAAGGCCAGAGTGTTCAGCAAGCTGGGTTTCCTTAACGCCTTCAAACAGATTCTTATCAAGGGAGGCCAGGAGTTTTTGACCATCTTTCGCACCGGTAAAGGCATCTACCAGTTTAGGGTCATGCCTTTTTGGTTTAAAGAACTCTCTCGCCTTTTCTCAAGGGTTCATTGACGCTGTCTTAGAAGACCTTATGGGATTATGCGCAATAGCCTACATGGACGACATATTGGTATTATCCCCAGATGAAGAGTCCACGCCTGCCACCTTGCAGCTTTCATGGAGTGGCTATAACATGTGAACCTTACTATCAAAGCTAGCAAGTGCGAGTTCTTTTAGCCCAAAGTAGATTTTTTAGTAAAACATTTGATTCTCCCACAGCCACATGACTGCCCCTGATAAGGAAGCAGCCATCCGCTATTGGATACTAATTAATCTCTTACAGAGCTACGCAGCTTCCTTGGTACTTTTAACTTTCTCAAGAAGTTTACCCCTAACTCTATAAGATCGCATCCCCTCTCTACGCCACACTTGGAAAAATAGATTTTCAGATGGGCCACATAATGCACCACCAAATTCTACGCCATTAAGTTCATACTTTTGTCCAGTCCTGTGCTAGCACATGCAGATCCCAGCCATCCTTTATTATTGCTACTGATGCTTCTAACTTTGCAGTGGTAGCAGCTCAGCTGTAGGAAGGGGAAGACTGAGTGAGGCGTCCCATTGCTTATTTCTCTAAGAATATGTATCCTAGTTCAGCTTAACTACTCTATCTACAATAAGGAACTACTTGCTGTTGTAGAGGCGGTACAGCACTGGCGCCACCATCGGCATGGCTCTAGGTGGATCTTTAAGGTTCATAATGACCATAAGGCTTTAATGTACTACCGCCCCCCCATAAACTGACCCTAGCCAATCCAGGTGGTTGGAAAGCCTTTCAGTGTTCAAACTTCCAATATGTCTTCATCAATGGTAGCCAGAACTTGTGCCAGATGCCCTATCAAAGAACCCCACTTTTTCCCCCAGATCCAGAACTAGTTGACGCTCATAATACTCAAGTGTTGGTTAAGCCAGAGCAGGTGAAAGAGAGCCCATTTTTTTAACTCCTTTGCTTTGTTTATGATGGAGCTTCTGAAAGGAGAGGCTGACCCCTGCCCATGTTAGGTTATCTCAGCCTTTGTCAGCATACTACATTTAGATCAAGCAAACCTTCCATAGAAATGACGAACCCTTAGACAAGGGCTACCAGCTGCTGGTTGTGGTCATCCTTAATCAAGGAAAGTGGTGGGTGCCACCTGGACCCTTTATAAGAGGCGGTGTTCCGCGAATTTATGACCCTCCTACTTTTTGGCCACCATGGCAAGGACAAGACACTTGAGTTGGTATAAAGGTATACATCTGGAAGGGCATCGCCACTGATGTGGCCAAATTCACAAAGTCCTATCTGGCATGCAATTAGTCAAAACCTAGTCGTCATAAGAGCGCTGGCCTACTTTTCCTCCTCTAAGCTGCAGAGGCCCTTAAACATTGGTGTCCATAAATTTCATCATGGAACTCCCCTTGTCCCAGGGCTATGAAGTGGTAATAGTTGTGGTGGACTGTTTTACTATAATGCCCTATTTTGTCCCTTGAAATAATACAATCACCTCCATCTAGACTTCCCACCTCATTGTGGACCACATTTTTCCTACATGGCATCCTGAAGGAAATTACTTGAAATTGCAGCCCTTAATCCATTGTCCAGTTCTGGGAAGCCTTACTGTTCATCTTGAAAATCCACTCCTTGCTGCTCCACAGCTTTCACCCTCAGTTAAATGGACAGACAGAGAAGGTGAACTAAGGTTTGGGGCAATTCTTGCGTATTTATTCCAACGCAGAACAGAACAATTGGGCCTCTCACCTTCTCCTGGCTCAATTCGCCTATAATAACCTTACTCATACCTCAACATGCATATCCCTTTTTTGCAAACTATGGCTACAATTCCAGCTTTAATTGAGTCCACACCTTGATTCTACAGTCTTTGCTGCCCATGAGCGCTAAAGAGCTCAGAGACATATATCAGCAGTTAAGAATCATCTTAATAACGATGTGAGGATCTACAAATCATATGCTGACTGCAATCACTACAAAGGCCCTGAGTACAAGCCAGGCGACTTGGTCATGGTCAATGTTAAGAATCTCCACTTGAAGTAGACTGCCGTAAGTTAGGCCTCAAGCATTTTATACCCTTCAAGTTCATCTGGAAGGTTGGCCCATCAGATTACCAAGTTGACCTACCTTCTTCCATCTAGTTCAGCACCCTTAGTGAGTGCCTTCTGACCCCTTTGAGAGTCCCATGCCTTCCCATCCCAAGCCAGTGATAGTGGATGGTGAACCCCAATATGAGATTGATGCCTTCCTCGCCTCCCGCTCTATCTGACGTCGCCTCCAGTATTCGGTGTCCTGGAAAGCTATGATAAAACTGATAACAGCTGGGGACCTCACAGAGACTTCTCAAACGCTCAGGAGATAAACCGCGAATTTCATGATATATTCTCTGATGCTGTAGGCTCCGCTACTCAAGATCTCTTTAGTGCCATGAAGCTACTGACTCCTCACAAAGACTTTTCCTTAGCTGATTTTTACTAATGAAGGGTGAAACCCCAACCAAGTGTGGAGAATGATGTCACAGTTAGTGACATTTTACCTGAGGTAGACCTCCCATCTAAAGACAATCACTTGAAGCCACTATAATTAGATCCAGAACCCTTGAGGGACACCAATGACATTTCAAGTGTCATTAAGTTATAAATGGGTTCTTGCTTTGCCAGTCATACCCGAAGTAAATGCCACTTAAATGGCTGAAAATACGGCGGAAATGAGTTCAAAAGTTCAAAAAATCACCAGATACAAAGAAACGGAATTTGGCGAGTTGATTTGGTTTGATTTTTCTGAAAGGTGAAAACTTTTTGTCTCATATCAGTTTATGTTAGTAACATTGAAACTAACACAAAACTCCCCTTTATATTGATACTGAAGCTGAAAAATTGTCTTTGCTTTTTTCAGATATTCAGATACTTTTAATATTGTTTCAAGTATTTTCTGCATATGTCTTCCCCCCGTTTTAAGGGCTTTTAAGTTATTAAACTGTGGTTAAAACCTTTCACGATGGCTGAATTCATTTAAGGTTAAGATTTAACCCTCATATTGTATATAAACAAAAGCCTACACCTAGTACCTATTCCGCTTAGTCCACGGCCTCTTATTTTGCCAAATTTTGCCGTAGTCCTTATCCAAGCAGACTCAACTCTAAGAAACTCCTCAACATGATGATTTGCATTAGTTTAGTCTGCGTTTTAATTTATAAATATATATGGAAACACAAAGGAAATAACCTAGATATTTACTTTTTACTGCTTAAACATTTTTCCCAATTTTGGCACCTTTTACCTGGCGCCTTAACCCCTGTAACCTCCTGTGTTCTATTATCCATGACATCTCCAGTATAATTTCTGTTTTGAACACCTTAAATTTGCCTTAAATTGTCAGTTTCTTTGGAAAAGATATCAGCATAATCCTCAACTATTGAATCGACCATTTGCTGTTGATCACTAGTTAAGGTTTCGTCAAACTTAACATCTATTGAGCGATGATTAAAGCCTCTTATAGTCCTAGATCGGCTAACGATTCACAGGCGAGACAGAGTTGACATGTTCTATAGGTAAGGTACAAAGATATGTGTTTGAGTTTTGAGTAACCAAAAAGGACTAATCAGTAAGGCTTGCCATTGGAATAGTAATGGTCTTATGATATGCAGCATTAAGTATGCCAAGGCAGGGTAAAGGCTCCTGAATTGATGTATTAAAATCCTCATAAATCTCTAAGAGATGTGCAGGGGGCACAGTTACTTGGATTCCTGTTTCCACATAGACTTGAGTTTTATGGGTATAGTTGTCTTATCAATTCTAAATGGCCATAGTATGTAAATTTACCCACCACAGGGGGAGGAAGAATAACCTTATGGTCCATTACTTGATATTCCAGTCTCTCCAGGGACTTGAGATGTTCTATCATTGTGTGAATTTATATGACCACATTTGTTAAGCTTGCGAATTATCTAAGCTTCAATTAATAAGAGATAATTGGTTCATTTATTTAATTTAGCTTATTGATTAAGCTTTGAGACATGTATTGTTTATTTCATCTCACCGGCAATGATTACCAATTAAATAGTTAATTGTAATGCTCATAGGATCATATCCAATGATAATTATAGTTACAATTTCATTGGGGATTGTTGCTGACAATTTAGAGATAATTAAATTAACTTGAAATGGGTAATTATTTATAGGAAATCGTCAGGTTTGGTAGCTGACATGTGGGCTGATATGAATAGCAATTTAATTACGCTATTCCATGTGAATATCAGCTGGAGTATTTCCTGCAATTGAACCAATATCCCTTTTCTGTTGGCTAGGCGTGCTGAGATATCCCTTTTCAGCTAGGTGTGCTGAGAACCTTGTGGATATTCCTTTTCTGTTGGCTAGGTGTGCTGAGAACCTCATGGTTACCATGAGTACCCCATATCACATATTCTTCATCATTTTTACCCTATGAATATTCCATCTCTCTACTATTAAAAAACACCTTAGTACTGTGAATACTTTATTGTTTTCAATTATGGATAGTTTAATTTAAAGTGAAGTTGTGAAAAAGTCTTCCTGTCTAAGTGTCAACGCCAGAGTGAGGCCAAAGTCACTTAATTCCTTATATATTGCCAGAGTGAGGCCAAAGTCACTTAATTCTTTATATTGCCAGACTAGGGCCAAAGCTACTCAAATATGAACTTGACTAGGCTAGTTGTCTTCATACATTTAGCAAATTCATAGTATTCCCAGAGTCAGTAGTAAGTGAATCTGTGCACCAGTAGAAACCCCGCAGTTTTTACATGTAGTGCTCACTACAGGGGCTGAGTCAAGTTTATAAGAATATAATAATGCTGTACTATCTAACTAATATGGAACATTGAAGAAATGAAGAAACAGGCTATCAGCAGACCACCGTGAAAATATCTAATTAGAGGCTGGAATGCTGGTGGATCCTCAATATATCCACCTATCAACAATTGGAGTAAATGAGAACACTGTAACAATTTATGAAACACATTCAGAGCAAATCTGAGATAATATACCTAGCATCAGCGATATCCTAATGAGAGGATTCCAAATTTTGCCGACCAATACAATAGACTAAAGCTGTGGATTATTTCACTACACTACCAATCAGGAAGAGTGAAGATGACACTTCAAAAACTTCCTTAATATGAAAACTCAATCATTGATAGGTACTTGTGGAGCGTTGGTAATATTGGCGATTATATTATCAAATATGTACAGCTGACTACCCAAAACATGAGAGCCATTTAAGTATGGCAGCAGGCAGTGATCGCCAATCTTGTTGAGTATACTCAAAATAACAGCATACAACAGCAGGCGCTGATGTGACAATTAGATGTCAGTTTTCAGCAGATTCGCACTGGTTCGGATTCCATATGACAGTGTGTCCACCAATCAAACAACCAAATCAAGAATCTGGTGGCCGAGTTAAATACAAAACTTTGGGGAATAGTCGAGGATATCATCAACCAAATTGGGTTTAATTACCATGTAAACATGATGTGGATAAGCATTGCCAATTAGCTGAATTGAATATTGCTGATTTGATTTGAGCTCAGGAGGCAGTTATGCCAATGCTGCAGCCAGCACAAAAAATCACATGCTCTTGCTCAATTTAGTTAAAGGAAAACAGGAAATTAAGAATACTGTTAATGATATAGAAAGAAAATTTGAACAACTTAATGAAGAGTTAAGAGCTGAAATTGATAAAATTTGCATGGAAATAGAAATTGTCAACAAGAACGCTTTAGAATTGGCAACTCAATCTGAGTTAGATTCGTTGAAACTCAAAGTCATTAAGTTAAATGATGAAATGTCCAAACACAAAGAAGAGAACTAGAATTGTATGAGCATTTATTCCATGTCCAAAACTGAAAGGGCAAGTTGTAGAAAGAAGTCAAAACTCTGAAAGTGACTCTACAAGAAGAAATTGATAAAAATCATCAACTTTGGGAAAATAACTGAAAATGCTTGGCTTGGGAAGATATAATCCTAAGACAATTAGATAACCTCGAAGGCTCTAAGTGTACTTGTTCACGGGATGAGTACCATGAGGCAAATTTATTCAAGGAGGAATTGGCATCCATTGAAGCAGAGAGTATCACTGACAACACTATTCAATCTGTTCAGGAAATGCCCCCAATCATTGCAGCACTTCCTGAAGTAACAACTGAAGCAACTCCAATGTCTGGTTAAATCCTAATTTAGAAGTTCTGGTCCAATTATTGTTGAAGATTTCAAGAGTACTCCAAAGTTGCCCATTTTCCATCGGGATAATGCGCCTGCCTTCTTCTGGTTATTTGAAATGATGATGTACAGTTATAGTGACCAACAAAAAGCTGTCACCATCATAAATTGTTCAATACTTCGTGCCAAAACTTAGTTTTTCCTTACCCTCATGGGGAGAACTGGAGTTACAAGGAGGTGAAGGAGGTGATTTTGAATGAATTTGGTAGTCCAGTTAAGATGGAAGCTCAGAAATAAGAATTCATGGGCATTCAATTCAAAAAGGATTAAACTGTGGGTGCATTCGCCGATTGTTTCTATGAGGAAGCTCAGATCCTCAATGGGGCCAATATGATGACCAATTTTGATGGAAGAATTGCAATGCAAAACGCGTTGCGCCCACATTGAGAATTACACCAAATGATGTCCTCCACTTTGACCAGTAAATACACCATTGCTCAAATGGTAGATCAACAAAGAGTTTTATCAGCAACGTTTGTTGCACCAAATTGTACATATAAGCTGAATAACCAGTCAAACAATAATAAGGGATCAGGATGTTTCCCCAACAAATCAAGAGATTTCAATAATCATGTGAATCAAGATAAACTAAATGAAGGAGAAAAACCATTCAAGCCTTGTTTAACTTGCAATAAGTGCAGACAGCCTGGGCACTTCACCAATAGCTGTGGACAACGCAAACCAAAGGATCAGGTTAACTTAGTCCAGCATAATGATAAACAGGAAACTTCTGACAGGGAGAGAAAAGACCATGTGGTCTAGATGTGGAAAAGTCTAGAACCGCAGATAACCAAGTTCCCCTGGATAAATCAAATAGTTTGGACAAGCCAGACCTATTTGCGGATGAGCATGAATTAAATTTCCTTCATCAGATCATGTACTAAGATGCAAATGTAATAACAAGATTGAAATTGAAGGAGATTGCCCCTGAAATTATACAGGAGGTAACTCGCCCATATGCCTGACAGATAATGAAGAAGGTCCAAAATGCTGAAGATGAGATGTACTTATTGAATAGCAAGTTAGATGGAGTTAATGTATCAATTCCAATTGGTACAATTTGAGAATCATTCCCTAATATTATCAGCACAGTTAATTCATACCTTGGATTCAGCCAGCGAATCTGCTATACATGCAGTAAACAATAGCTTTTCTAAAAAATATATATGTAAATATATGGAAAAAAACTTTAAAAATTTAAAAATAATGAAAAATGGAATAAAAAGAAAAAAGAAAATGAATATATAAGTAAATAATAATAATAATAAAGAGAAGTTATTTTAAATTTCTTTATTTTTTAAGCCTCAGTTTACAAATTGTGAGCTCCTCTTCAATGCCTCTAGGGGGAGAGAGGTTGAACAACAATTTTGTGGAAGAGATTGCCAAAGTCAATCTGAGATCGAATAACTTCAAGGGAAAGAGCTAGCCAAAACCAAGTTCTTTGAATGGGGAGGATTCTGTGAATATGCATAGATGGGAAGAGTAATGGGGACATCCAGTTCAGCAAGTCGGGAAACCCTGGATCAGGGAGGAAAACAGCAATGTAGTAATATGCAATCTGCAAATAAGTCTGTGTAATCTTAATATGGCACAGGTGCCAGAAGCTGTGGTCAGAGTGCTTAACGATGGGCTTTGTCAATAACAGTTGGCATATGAGAGAACAACGAACAAGGGAAATGTGCAGGGGCTGCCAAACCATACCACCAATTATCGCCATTTCAGGAAGATATCACCAGATAGTCCCTGTTGCAAAGTAATTGTGCAGGCAGCAAATAGCATCTTGGAGGCAGAAGCTGCAGGCCTCCTGGAATCGGAAGAGAAAGGAAAGGTGAAATTTTGGTGAGGTGGGGAGTGAAGTTGCCCACATACAAGGTACTTGCCCTACAAATCTGAGTGCAAAGGAGGCAGAATCCCAATCAAGTAAACTATTGAGGTCATGAGGCGTGAAGGAGATATTAAGTGCCTCAGTCAATTTACCCCAAAGTTCATGATATGGAAGTTCTGCATGCTCATCGTTACTGATTTTCAAGTTGTTAGACAAGATAGTCAGTTTATAAAACTGGCCAATTTGGAAAAGAAACTCAGGTATAAGATCTAACTCAATCAGGAAAAATGATTTAAGTTGGGAGAAATCACCTCGTTATTCTCAAGGGCAATTACTGGATTTAGCACAATGGGAGCCAAATCCAGTAATGCCTCAAAAATGAGCTCAGCAACAAGAGAACGAGGGATGAAAGAATGGGAGTTCAATAATGAAACCGCCAACCCTGTCCCCTTTTTGGAAATTGGCACCGTGGTGGGAAGAGCTGGAGAGGGGATTGCTGAATTAAGTTGACTTGGGGGGCTGGATCTAGCTGGAGCAGAAAGGATACCTCTTTGAGAAGTTCCTGACATCACCCAAAAATGGGAGGCGTCCACTTCACTCAGACTAGATAAGATCCGTTCATAGAAGGTGTTATTGGGTGAAGACATCTTTTAAGCTGATAATCTGGTCAAGCGGGGTATGTGTGGGAATTTATATGACCACATTATCCAGCTTGCAATTTTCTAAGCTTCGATTGATTTAAGATAAATGGTTCATTTATTTAATTTAGCTTATTGATTAAGCTTTGAGACATTGATCAATTATTCCATCTCATTGGCAATAATCACCAATTAAATGGTTAATTGTAATACTCATAGGATCATATCCGATGATAATTATAGTTACAATTTTTGTGTGTCAGGGATTGTTGCCAAAAATTTAGAGATGATTAAATTAACTTGAGTGGGTAATCACTCATGGGAAATCGTCAGGTTTGGTAGCTGACATGTGGGCTGATATGAATAGCTATTTAATTACGCTATTCCTTGTATATATCACCTGGAGTACCCATAATTGAACCAATATCCCTTTTCTGTCAGCTAGGCATGCTGAGATATCCCTTTTAAGCTAGGTGTTCTGAGAACCTTGTGGATATTCCTTTTCTGTTGGCTAGGTGTGCTGAGAACCTCATGGTTACCATGAGTACCCCATATCACATATTCTTCATCATTTTTACCCTATGAATATTCCATCTCTCTACTAATAAAAAATTCCTTAGTACTGTGAATACTTTATTGTTTTCAATTATGGATAGTTTAATTCAAAGTGAAGTTGTGAAAAAGTCTTCCTGTCTAAGTGTCAACGCCAGAGTGAGGCCAAAGTCACTTAATTCCTTATATATTGCCAGAGTGAGGCCAAAGTCACTTAATCCTTTATATTGCCAGAGTAGGTATGAATCTACTCATTTATCCAAACTCGACTAGGCTAACTGTCTTCATACAATTAGCAAATTCATAGTTATTCCCAGAGTCAGTAGTTAAGTGAACCTGTGCACCAGTAGAAACCCCGCTGTTTTTACAATCATGCATCTCTGAGGTTTCCTCCTCCCCTTAAACTTTGGAAGTTTTTTTCTGATAAGCGGAATGCAGTATCCTAAGATGGAGAAATACATGTCCTTAGCGCTAATTTTAGAATTAAATTTTGCCAGAAACTTAGTCTCAATAAGCAGGTCATAGGTATCATGTGCAAGAATATGGCAAGGGCCAACACTACTAAATACTTGAACTGTATGGGTAAGAACAAGTAGCCTTAGGATTGAGTGCAGGCATGACTAGCAATCCCATATTCCAGAGAATGATACCAATCATGAGTAATCTTGATTCGCACATTTAAATTTATTGCGGGGAAGGCTGACCATGGGATGGACACTTCCGTATATGACTCAGAAGAGACAAAATTAGTACCAGGGAAGGCACCCCAGAGAAGCGATGCTATCTCTTGTTGCCAGCGAGGACGCCACTTATGGGGAGTGGGGGGAACGTGTGGAGGGGCCGTAGCCACAACTGAACACGTGTGGAGGAAGGGGTCTGATTTGATGAACCAGACTGGGAACCAGGAGGAGACCAGCTGTCAGTGACGCGGTGGGAGTTATCCAAATATCCACACTTGAAAGTGGTCCACCAAATGAGACCGGAATCTGTGTACAGCTTCTGGGAGGGTGGGAGTGGAGCCTGCGATGGCATCTAAGACAATCGTGTGGATAGTCCACATGGCGATTGCAACCACCAAAGAACGGAGGGAGGGTGGAAGAGAGGAGGCCATTGATAGAGCAAACATATCTCTTGACAGACTGAAGGAATGCGTTTGATTCTGGCCCAGCAGACGTTGAACTTCGCGCCATATCACTTTAGAGGTAGGGCACTTCTCCAGGGGGTGGAACAGCGTTCCATACTGGCCACACACAACACAGGATGAGTGTAAAGCGTTAGAGCGCTCAGCTGTACGATACACCCGCCTCAGGCAGCGCCACACATGGGAGCGGACTTGAGGCTGCAACAGAGGATGGTGTAAGTATTTCAGATAGTTTTTTGGGTCTCATAGGAGTAAGGGATGTCCAGCATGTCCAGGTAGTCCACCCTGGATAGGACTTGGGGCCAAATGGGGATCACGCCATCATGGATGGGTAGCCCCTGTACCTCTTGTTTGAACTGAGGAGAGGGGCGGCCTCTTTGGGTTGTATGTCTGCTCATATGAATACTCCACTCAGCGCTCCGCATGGAAAGTAGGATTCGTTTGTAGTGGGTTTTAGCCCCATGAGGACCTGTGGCCGATGTGTGTGATGTGAGGTATTTCATCAGGGAGTGGGGGTTCGATGGATTGTTGAGGCCCAAGGCGTGGGAGAAGTTGGAGCGGGCTGCGCGGGACCAGTGTTGGGAGGGGAATGTAGGGGCGGTGACGGCTGCAATCCAGGTGCCCAGGATCTTGGCAGCATGTGCTTTGAAGTCAAGCAGGCCCATGCCACCATGATGATGAGGGCCAAACATGACCTCTAGCCATACTGGTGGAGGGCGGCCTGACCAAAGCCATCCTTGCAGCAAGGCATACAAGGATTTGAAAAAGCTTGGGGAGAAGGGGATGGCGTGTGCTCCAAACCAGACTTTGAAGAGGAGCATAGAGTTGGATAAAAACAACCCTGCCAGTGAGGGAAGTAGGGTGGGCTCTGGGAGAGGCAATTTGCTTTGTCACGTTGTTCAGAATACGGCACTCCATTACTGCTGACGCGTATCCGCCTGCCTCCATCCACATGCCCAGATGGCGTACCAGTCCTATGTTTGGACGTGGCACAAAGGGGAGCACCAGTGGGGCAGTGTGTGTTGAGTGAGTGGGGCGAGGACGTGGGCGAGCAGATGGGCTGGGTTGGGAACTAATTGCTGGGGTCCAGCAGTTCTGAAACCGACCAAGGAGGATGATTTTGGTTTTGGAGACGTTCAGTGCCACGTTGCTTACCCGGGAATAATCCTGGATGAGAGCTTCAAGTGCACGTGCATCTTTATTATTAGACACCTCAACCACACAGTCATCTACAAATGCCATCATCTTGACTGGGGCTTGGCCTGGCACATGGAGCCCAGTGAGTTGGGCATTCACATTTCGCAGTAGTGGGTCAAGGCTGAAGTTGCATAAGAGTGGGCTGAGGGGGTCCCCTTGTCACAAGCCCCTTTGAGGGAGGACTACTTCCGTTAGGAAGCCAGGGCCACGTACTGCATTGTTGCAGATTCCTTGAGCAGCATTACCCAGTTGATGAAGCGAGGGGGTAAGCGGAACTGATGGAGGCAGGCCCTGAGGTATTCCCAATTTACTCTATCATAGGCTTCTGTTGATCCAAGAATACAAGTGCCCCAGAGGCTGTGGATTGACATACATTAGCCACAGAGTGTACATTATCCCAAATCGACCTTCTGGGTATGAAACCGAATTGTTCTGGGGAGATGGTGGCAGATGCTACAGTCCCTAATAGGTTAGCCATGATTTTTGTTATAATTTTAGTGTCTGTGTTTGTTAGAGAAATGGGGCACCAGTTGGCTAAGTCTAGATTATCCCCTTTCTTGAAGAGTGTGACAGTATAGGCCTCATGTCCTCCTGGTAGGAGGCGCGTTTCCAACAGGCTTTGGTTAAGTGAGGCAAGCAGCAATGGGGATATATATTTGAAATACTTTTTGTAGAACTCATATGGAATACCATCTGGGCCTGGGCATTTTTGGTTTGGTGCACCGCGATTGGCTGTCCATAATTCAGTCAGAGTAATCAAATTCATTATTTCCAGGTATCACAAAATGGTGTAGATGTGGGCTCAGCCAGGAATTCCGCCACTTCGGCTGGCTGAATTGGATCATATTGGTATAACTTGGAGTAATACTTTTATTTTTTGATTGGCACTTTAACTGGCATATCCACAATGGAATCATCCGATCTTAGCACCTGTGTGCAGGCCACGCTCTGGCGTGGTGCAAAATTTTTTTAAAGAAATATGTGGTGCACTTGTCACCTTTTGTGATGCGTGTGGCCTTGTACTGAACACAAACCTGATGTTTGTGCTGCCTTTCGAGTGCGTTGAGGTGGGCAGCTGCCTCCGCACACTTCCAGCCACATGCAGGGCTGTATCCTGTGGCTGGGATGGTGGACTCCAGGTGTGCCAACTCTGCCAGAGCGTGCAAGATGACATTTAATGTGGCTCATTAGCATCGGGAAGAGAGGTGGTGAGAGTGGCGGATGGTATCCTCTTTAAAGGCTGCTCATGTGGAGATGGGGTCCGCACAAAACGGTTAACAAACTCTTTTTCAAAAGTTGCTGATTCCTCCCAAGTGGAAAATTCTGGTGACGCAAATTCAGGAGGGCGGAGTTTGCACCAATGTGGGGCCTTAGCCACTGTGACAGGTAGGTGGTAAGTTATCAAGACCAGCCAATGGTTGGAGAATTCGATTTTTGTTGTTTTAGAAGTGGGAAATATGGGGTTGGAATTTCGCCAGCGTAAGGATAAGGTCTATATGGTTCATGGACCTTAATTGGTCGTTGTGGATGTGGGGTTGTATCATGTTTTCGAGCAGCGGGGCTCGCCATGGCAGCGCATCCATTAACTCAAGGGTGGCATTTAGAACGCGAAGTTCTATGTGGCCCTGGGGGGCGTGAGAGGAGGAAGGCCAATGGTTCGTTGGTGTGTTTAGCCAACAGTTCATATCGCTGACTATGAAAGGGTCTGGGGGTAATGGGAGGGATTTGACCAATGAGAAAAATTCCTGATGTTCTTGTGCACAGGATGGGGCGTAGATGTTGACAATAGCATTTGTCACATCAGCCCACGAGAAAGTGACAACGAGGACTCAGCCATTGAGGAAGGATTCCAACGATAAAAATTTAAAAAAAATTGTTTTTCTGAACTAGCACCCCACAGTGCTCTGACCAAAAGGATAGGGATGGGAGGAGCATGGTTTCCCAAGAATCCTTGGAACCTCGCAGAAAGTGGGACTCCTGTATGGCCAGGATATCCATGGGTAAATTTTTTTGTAAAAAACTCAGTTTCCTAGCCTGGGATGGTGAGGCCTTGAGTCTGGCGATATTCACCATTCCTAAAGTGAAGGTTTCCCCCATTGCACCTTAGGTGCGAGGGGGTGGGCACCCAGGCCCACTAGCCTCCTCTAGATCCCCACAGGCCTTCATGGCAGTGCATTGTTTGCAGCAACGCTATTGATAGTTTTGTTGATTTTAGCAGAAAGGTTCGCGTTGGCTTTTGCCTTTGCTTTCTGCTTCCCCGACGTTGGACAAAATTTTTGTGGTGCAGATGAGTTTGGTGCACCATTGAGCAGGTCAAAAAGTTTTCAGGTAGATTGGAGACCAAGTCAGTTTCTGACTGGAGCTTGGTTGCAAAGATTGGGTGAAATTGAGTCACCCATCAGATCCTCAGATCAGGTGGCCTAATTGGCATGGGCTTCCCAATCTGATTGGTTGATGAATTCCTGAGTTGCTTCTGCCGCGAAGGTTTCGATGTCCTCCTGGTGTTGGGAGTGTGGGATAGTGGTGGTAACTTTGGCCACTTCCTTGGCCGCGGCCCTGCGGGCCTTCTTGGCCTTCTTCTGCTCTTGCGGGAAAATAGGGTTTACCAGTAGGTAGCAGCCTTGTGCTCCCCATAGGAAAGCCTCTTGGGTGCTTGCGGTTGGTTTGTAGTGCGCCTCTCCACTGGCCATGGCCGCCAAGAGGTGCTTTTGGAATGTGATGCCCTCCTTGGTGGGGCATGCATGTGCCTTATGGCCAATCGCGTCACAGTAGGTGCAAATGGGGGGCGCGCTGTCCATGGTCACCCAGAATGGGTGGGTGGTATGCCCTTTGATATTGATATATGTGGAGTGTGGGATCTGGGTTAAGTCCTTCACGATCTCCTCAGTTGGGGTCAGAACTGCGATGGCTTTGCCAGTGCACAGGTGTGGCATCAGCGTAAAGTTTTGCATCTCAAAAGATTGTATTTCACCATAAATTGTGAGACCATCTTTCAGGTGTTGCTCCAAAATGGCACGTTTTACCGTAGTAGGCAAAAAGTCAAACGTGAGGAAAATTTGGTCTGATTTTGTCCATCTGGTGCATTTGGTTTTGATGACCCATTGTCCTTTGGGGAAGTCGATCACTACATGCACCACAGCAGCTTCATCTGCTGCCTCCTTGTTTTTGAAACTGAGGCCCAGCCAACTGCATGACATGGAGTGAGGTGCGTTGTACACTGTGGTTGGGAAAATAGTGTGCACATCCCCACAAAATTTTTCCATAGAGCTGTTTATTGGATGTCCAGAAACACACAGACTCCATATTCCACCGACGAGTGTGGTTGGGAGTGTGGCGTGTTGATGTACTGGTTGCATCGCGCTTGCCAAGTGAGGATTTCTGGGGAAATAGTGACTGCCAGTTTTTTTAATTTTTTTTCTATTCCACCGGTTTCTCTGGGGCGTTTTCAAATGTTTGAGGCCGCTGGCCTACCACCTGCTCCTCTTACCTTACTTTCCCAACTGCTCCCTGACATGGGCGCAGACTAATCTCCTCTGTGAGATTATCAAACTAGAATCAGACTTGAATTGAATAAGTTGCAAAAGTGATAGCAACGAGAGAGAAAAGTTTTTTTACTATACATACCTTATAGATAAGGAATGTTTTATAATGTAATAAAGTGTTCTGAATCTAATATACCTATCTATTTGTATTATTTTATTATTTTTTCGTGCTAACTTAAGAAATTAGATTTATAGCAAGTTTTAACCAGGGAAACAGCTCTATTGATCATACTAGTATAAATTGCTTCCACCATTGTATTTTCAAGAGCAATCGCCAATCACTATCTAAGATCATCTAGGATTTCCAATTCATAAACCTCCAATAACCAAGAACTTTCCTTTTCAATCTTGCCATTTGTGCAAAGCCAACAAATGTTGCCCACTAAAGGGGACCTCCAAGTTTTTAAAGCAAAACTGTCTTTCTTATGGATATCAATTCAGCTTAAAGTCTACTCTCTCCTATGAATTGGGTAGCGTACCACAGTGGATCAAAATCTCTCAGTATGAGGTACCTCCTATGCTTCAAGAGCCTGGATTTTTAGGCAAACTTTGAGTTTACCTTGCCTAATATTATTAAGAGAATTACTGTATTCAATATGAGAACATCAACACTTAAACCAAACAGCTTTTGGATAAATAATATGACTGGGAGTCAATATATCAGGTTTCAGACCTTAGACATACCATCCACTATAAAAAGCATGCCTCCTCACACTGTAATGTGCAGAATAACCCAATTTTCCAAGTGTTGCATCAGCGTACCAACTACACGCCCAAAAGAGTGTTGCTCAAACAAATGGCGATCTAGGCAGTTACCACTTTAAAGGAATAGATCCTTCTTTTATTGCGCTTGAAAAGCTCAGCATTGCTCTGGTGACTCCGGTGTCCCACTTGGCTGAGTTATGATGCCAATATGATCTAATCGCAGTTGGGGTCTTTAGAATAATCTACATATTAATTAGTAACCCAAGACATCATAAAAGTTCCTTTATTAGTCACACTACGAAAAAACCCCAACTTCTTTGCAAATTTAAATTGATATATTAATTTATACAGGCAGATAGGTAGGTTTATTATCATTAGCTGAACGTGGGGTGTATCCATTTTAAAAACTAGAATGGATTTAACGCTGCTACCTGCAGGCTATAAAGCAAACCTTGAAGTAAAATTTAATAAAATAATTTAGGCGTGGAGTCTTTTGATCCCAGAGTCAATGGCTGGTCAGAGACTAAATTAAATTTGAATAAATTAACTAAAAAAATAATGATTAACTTAGTTTTTAAAAAAAACTTGAAATCTGCCGTGCAACCATCACATGGGATGGAATTACCTATGGTTCTAGCAAATGGTAAATTATCTCATGCAAAACTGTCATTACATCATTCCTCACTAAAAGGAAAGTTCCTTTTGCTTCCACAGTGGGGTGCAACTCATGGCCCCACATACAATGTATAAACTTTTAAATTGTAGACAGAAGAAATATTATCTAAAGATCCAGGGGTCATGGAAAACGTCAACGCTTCCCCTGGAGATCTCCTAGCGGGAACAAGAGGCCACAACCGCCAGCAGTCTAAATAGCATACCTCAACCTTCTCCTACCCCAACGTAGGGAGACAAAACTGGTGGAATGGGTGACAGGGTTGGGTATACTTGGGACAATGGCCTTCCCCTATCTAAACAAAATTGAGTTTTTAGTAATGTAATGCATGGAATAACCTAAGTTTATGAAAGTTGCGTCAGTTACCAACCACACACCCAAAAGAGAGTTACCTCATTCTAGTGGCGGTCTAGCTAGTTCACCGTTTAAAGGAATAGCTCCTGCTCTAAATGCGCTTGGAAAAACTCAGCATTGCTCTGATGACTTTAGTGTCCCACTTGGCTGAGGTATGGGGACAATCTGATCTCATCGCCTTTGGGGTCTCAGGAGTCACCTACATACTACTTAGTAACTCAATGAATCAGAAAAAGTTCCTTCATCAGTCACACTATTAAAAAACACAGCTTATTAGTGAGTTTAGAATAAATTTATTAATATATAAGCAGATAGGTAGGTTTATTATTGGTAGTGCTACGTGAGGTGTATCCATTTTAAAAAAACAAACTGGTATTTGGACGGTGCTACCTGCAGGTTATAAAGTAATTCTTTAAGTTAATTTACTAGAATAATTTAGGTGTGGAAGCCCTTTAATACCAGTGTCAACAGCCGGCCAGAAAATAAACTTAATCTAGATAAATTTAACTAAAAAATAAAGTTTGACTCAATTTTTAAAGTCAAAAAATAAAACCAAAATCTGCCATGCAACCATTACGTGAGAATGAAATCCCTAAGTTTTAGTGATTAGGAAACCATCTCACATGAAACCAATTGTTAAAACAACTACCCACTAGAAAGTTAGGACTGTGACATACTGATTTCTTCATGGCTTCATGCATCTGGCCTTATACCATATTTTATAGGTCATGGGAATGCATCACTAGGAGGTGTTATAAAAATTGTTTTTCTTAAACCCTCCATGCCAATGTCAGATTTTTCACAACGCCACTTTCATATTTATCTTAAATTAACCACTAGGCTATCATGGACAACCAACGCTTATTGATTGATGCCCAAAAACAGAGTGCATTTTTTGGCTCTGAAATTCCTGTTATATTGATGACCAGCTTACTACTATCTCCAAGATGTTATCTTCAATTGTAAAACCAAGTTTGACAATCCTGATCTGACTCAATGAGCCAGTTACATTTCCTTGAGTCCACTTGGGTTTAAAAGATAATCTAACTCAAAGAAGTCATACACATCTTACAACAGCGTTTTTAGGGTTTACCTTAGGAGAAGGTATCTATGGATTTACTAGGAATTTTAAGCATCTCTCAGCTCTTCCAGATCTTCTGGGACCTGTTGACCCTCTAGACCCTCCGATTTTCTAGACCATTGAGACCACTTGGCCCACATAGGCCCTGGGGCCACATTCTCAATGTCTGGATACGCTAAGGACCCTTGTAAGAAAAAGATATTTGCTATGATCCAGGAATTTTGTGGCCAGGTAGCTGCCATAGCTTAGAGATGAGATATCCTTCCTAATGGGAACCCCATTGACATAATATTCTCTGGAAGTTCTGGCTGAAGAGCTGAATAACCTGTGACTGTTTTCTAAAACAAAGGATATTAATTCGTTCACATATTACAAATATGTAGCAACCTTAAAGCACAGGTCAGCAAATGAAAATAATAACTACAGAGCCAAAATGAGGAGATTCAGGCACTAAAGGAGTGGTTGAGCTAGAAGGTCCTAAAATTCAACCTCAGCCAGTATAGGTGAAAAATACAATATGTGATGGAAATTTTAAGCTAAAAATTAAACAGCAAACCATTAAATTATTCTAAGAAGGAAATTATAACTTGTTATAGATACCTCACCTACGGTCTACGCCCTATTGGCTTCTATGATGCCCAATTCTAAGCACAGATTTAAAGAGAAAGTTACACCCTGCAAAGTAAGAATCTCATCCTTTTTATATATCTTCAAAGTACAAAAAAGGTGATGATCATAAAGTTAAGCACTTGCCCACTTGTGCAAACGTGAAGCTTGAGAGATTATAAATCCATATAGAGGTGTGCCATACTTGAGACAAGTCAAAGCCTCTCTAAATAAGGAGTATAGTAGCAATAAAATAATTCTTACCAGAAACAAGCCTTCATGGAGATATAACTCTAGAAGGGGGAAGCCTTACTAATTATCACGAAGGTTCTAGCTGGGTATCAAGCCTTGTTTATAACTAACCATATCATCTTGGCAACGCAATAACCACTTTAAGTCTGCCCTCACGTAAGATCAAGATATCTAGAGGAAGAAGATTGTCTAAAATAGCCTTCATTTTTATTAAAAAGTAAAGGTCTTGAATGAGATCTCCAGCCCTGGTTAACAATTCCATGACTTATTCACACCTACAAATTGACCTTAAGTACATGCTGTAGAAGCAAAGAAAAAGTACAGGCCAAAATGCTTATTGTCAAGGATAACTCCATACAGCCAAAGATTCTGGCGCCATCATCCCATGGAGGCGTAAATGGGTTGTCAGCATGATGAATGAGGCTTTTTATGTTAACATATAAAAGGCTCTATGATGTCATTATAAACTTTTTTATGATATCGCAGCCTCTGAGGAACTCATAGAAATTTAACTCATTTAATCCAATAATACAGAGCATAATTTTGGTTACTCTTCTTATTCTCATAATTACTCAGGTTCCTCTCTATAACTCCACAATTTAATAAATGTTGTAATGAAAAATCAACAAAGTCCACAGTATTTCCATCCTCAACAAAAATTATAGTGGGTCCCCAGTACATATTATCTTATTTAAATTCATGAACTGCATAAATATTGCTCACAACTTACCTCAATATTAGGGTTTTGGTACCACTGGACCTCAATGCATTAATTCCATTGAACTTATTTACTGCGCTCCATCCTGGTTTTTCTCAAGTATCAGTTATATCAGACATAGCTCTTACTGATTTTGCCATAAGATAATATTAGGTATTCAGTTCCTATGTGATTTTTCTACCAATGTACATTACTTAAATGGATTTCTATCCTTATTGGTACATCAGGTACCCTTTATATTAAAACTTAATCAAGAAAAAATGGAATATTAAGGACTGGACTTGCCTTTTGGAGCAGGACGATTAAGTAACGCATTGAGTACCACTTGCAAGGGCCCCAAGATTAATTGCCACCACCAAATAATTGACAGTCATGAAGATATGCCTCTTTTTTCTCTGAATCTAACATTAATATCACCTAAAGCAAAGGTTATTGTTAACACCTGAGTCTCTGTAAACATATCACCAGGATACCTGTTAAAGATTTGGGGGTAGAAACCCCTTCATTAGAGGCTTAATGATGTTCTTAGATACCTTTAACCTTGCCTATGTGAGTCCACATTTTTATCATTTCTAGTCAATCTCACATCTATATCCAAACTATGGGTACCACCCTCAATAGTCTACATATGACTGCTGCCAATTTATAAAGTCATCAATGTTTAAGACTTCAGAAGCTTATGGGGCTTTATCCTGTAACAACCTTCAAAAGTGGCTCTAGTGGAGGCTTTCATTTGAGGATATAAAATGATGTACAATGGAAGAAGGTTAATAATTAATGGAAATATATTCTGACTTCTTATCAATCACCACCTACAACTTTAGAAAGATGGAGGGAGCAGATCATAACATCAGAATGAGAGATACATTGCTATAAAATCTGCCTTTTACAAAAAACCAATGTTGAAGAATCACATTATGTGTGGCAGAGCTTGAACAGGTACTGGATTATAGGTTACTAGTTCCGTCCCAAAGTCATTACTCTCCCCTATCCTGCTATCTGCAAGAAGGATGTCAGACATCAGATGATAAAAGATTATTGGAAACATAACTCTGTGAAAAAACTACTGCTACCCTCGAGCTTGACTGATGACTTTCTTTCCCACTCAGTGTTCCCAATAAATTTTGGCCATGGATCCTTCCAGTGGCTATTAACAAATCAATTTTGTTCATGAGGATAATGCCAAATGAACCCTAATAGCCAAAAGGGGCTATATAAACAAACAGATTTCACAAGGTCTTCTAAATGCCCCACCAACATTCCAGCAGGCAATGAGTGGGTAATTAGGTGACTTATAGATATTGTTCGTCCTAGTATATTTCTTATGATAACATTTTTTGAAATCTTAATGGGCACTTTAGAATTTTTTGGAGTTAATTAATTAGCTCTGACCAAATCTCTAATATTTTATCTTACAACTTCTCCACATTCCATATTTAAATAAATTCTTTTAAGCAAAATTTACACTCATCTTGGAATATAATCCATTCCAGATAAAGTAACAACGATCAAAAAGATAATACCCTCATAGTATGAAGGATATTTAAGTTTTACTTGGGATTATGAGATTGTACTTAAAATTTGGCCCCTAATTTGTTATATTAGAAGAGCCCCTCATGCATATTCTTTTAAAAAGATATTTCTTTTTGAATAGCACTTGAAGCAAGACCGATATTCTGAACCCTTATATAAATCCTTGGAATCAAAGATGATACTAAACCAACATTTTCTTTTGTTACTTATGTAAGTAACGTGGTTGCAGGTGTGATTTAGGCTTAAAATGGTGATCATGAAGTGAATCATCACATGGCTTACTTCATCAAGACCACAATCAAAGACAAGTGAAATTATAGTAAAATGTAAAAGACTTTTTTGCTGTATTTTTGGCCATAAATCATTTTTGTCCTTATTTTGTATGGGAAACGCTTCATCATAATCACTGACCATGAATCCCTTCGTTGGTCACAGTAGTGATGGACTAAGATGTTAATATGGCTAGATGGTGCTTCAACTGATTAACTATGTATTTGTGATCATCCACTAAACAGGTAATAACCAAGAGGAATGGCAATGGGATGTCTCAGACGCCTTCTCTAGCTGTCCTAACCCCCAAGGAAAATCAACAATTTGACATGATCAGTTGGCCAAAGAGATGGGTACTAGACTTAGGAGAAGCAGGCTTAATTGAATAGGATGATAAATAATACCAAAATTCAAGAAAGTGATGCTTTATGAAATATGATAGAATAAAGCCTACCTTTTATGTGCCCCTTCATGAACTAAGGGAATTTTATAGGGATACTCTAATTTGGGTAATGGAGATTTTAAAAGTACATATTATTGGTATGGAAATATTTTTATTACTCAAATGCTCAAACCCATCTAATAAGCGCTGGAAGTTTTCTGATGTGAAGGAATAAATATTGCTCCATCCCCCAATTCCAATATTAGATTCAGTTACCTTCTAGTACTTTCAGTGTAGTCAGTGTATACATAGTTGAGCCCTTACTGACATGTCTTAGTGACCATTGGTAGAATATTCTTGTGATAGACCACTTGAGAAAGTGGGTTGTAGCCATATATATACCACTGACAATGGCAAAAGCCACACCCTGTTATTTTTTGTTACATTTTGATGCAACACAATGTCCTAGTATCTTACTTTTGGACAGCAGACTTTATTTCACTTTACAGGTTGTACAGGAGCTAAAGAACCTTTTTGACACCATAAAAACATTTACTTACTCCTAAAACCCAATGATAAATGGGTAACTATTTTGGTCAAATTGGATGGTAGTGTGAATCCTTTAGGAACTAGATGTAACAAAATTTATGTGTTGGATCACTATCTGACAAGCGCCCTACTGGTATAACAGTAAGTTAACACTGGTGATCAAGGTGTTACCCTTCCATTCTTTATATGGAAACAAACCTCAACTATCCAGTAGTGTGCAACCACTGTTAGAATTGGATATGACTGACAACGTCGAATTGATTATGTGGGCTTTGGCCACCACGATGCTATAATTTCAGGTTATTTCTATAAAACTCATGTTTTCAATCACCACTGAGAAGACAAATTAATTTAACACCCATTGACCATCACTTCCTACTTCAGGATAAATAATATTTTCCTGTTCTAACATCACTAACCTAATGGTGGCTAAAAAAATCTAAACACTCCTGAGCAGGTTTGTATCACGTTTTATAAGACAGGAGCTAAATACATTATAGCTAACATAATACATGGCATCATGATAAAATGATTCCATGGATTATTTCATTGAGCCTAAGTCTTTCTAAGACAGGACCTTGAGGGGCACTGTTGGAGTTCATGATGATAATTAAGTATAAACCATAACTTTTGGTTTAAACCCTTCAAACCAACAATTGAGCAACCCATACTATGTTGAGTCTTATTTTGGAGTAAATGAGGAGGGTATAATCTGGGATCATCATGGGAATAGACATTCCAGCGTCACTATTAATGAAGAAAATGATAAGCTTCCCAATTCTGATGATGCTGTCCTGAAGCTTTAATACAATGGATAAATGAACTATTAGGGGAAGTTGAAAGCTAAGATTATTTTTTGCCCTCATTCTGAAAGGTAGATAAATATCTAATTGTGGAGGACTTAAGCATTTCTTTTGGCACTTGGATCCCACACATCTTTAAATATTAGATACTTAATATAAAAATAGAATCGTAAGATCCACTTATTGATTTTATGTACTTTTATTATGTTCTCCTGTTACTTAATAACATCAAAGCATATACTCAGCTTAACAATCAATTTTCACCTTCTAACTCCTTCTTAATACAAAAAACCTTATGCCATTGTATTTAGAGAAGTCATATTGACAATAACCATCTCAATAAGTAGTTAGGATATCTAATTCAGACATTTTGAAGACTGTAAAACCTTGTACTATTATCTTGATATTTGTAAGAAGATAACTCTTGGCATAATATATCTATTGACTGTATCTAAAGTTCAAAAATGAACTCAAAGCTGTAAAAAGCGGAGAGTTCAATGAAGACAAAAAGATGGGGCTATATAGACTCCTTTATAAAGTAAAAAGTGTCAATAAGTATAGAATGTGTGGGATAATGGGGTCGAGGGAACCTCCATGGTCCTGTACAATCAGTATCTTTCACACCCTTTCAGATCAATTTCATTGTCAATGCTCTTATTGTTCCGCATTGTCCTTATATCCGCAATGGTGGGTTCATGATCTTGAGAGGTTTGGGAAGTAGAGGTGAAATTTCTGAGGGCATCTCCATTGATTCTCATGTGTATGATGCTTCCTGATTAAAACTCTCATTGGTGCCTTCTTGAACAGGTTTTGTTCAAGATGGCTTTAGAGTTGACTTATTGAGGCCTAATTTGGGAGTGAAAATTTTGACTCACTCACCATATCAATTCTGGCAACTCCCCCTCAAGGTCCTGTCAGAGGGGGTATAGGGCCATAGGAATCGGCCATGTACCTGGTCCACCACTGTCCCCTGATTGATGTCAACAATGGAGTACTCAAAGTTAAACCTATGAATGCCCTTGTAAAGTCCAGACCAATGACCGTCAAGCTTGTTCTGTCAATACCTGGGTCAATGATGATAAAAGAGAACAAGGTCAATTAAACAAAAAATGGGTAAGGATGGTTAGCCAACATTAAATTGGGATGTCTCCATTTCTGTAGTGGTGACAATGCTTTGTGTCACTAGAGCTTGAAGCCAGAAAATTTCATTAGTCAAGGCTTCATGGTCAAATTGGAGTTCTCAGGCACAGAGGTATTGATAAAGGCTGAACGCTACTTGGTAGTTAGTTAGCACGCCAATATAGAGCTTCAAAGTGGTACATCTTGATGATTTGATGGTAATTTATTGGTAAGCTAGAAAAGCGCTGAGTAAATAGTGGTTCCAGCGGGTAGGGTTGGAGGCGGCCATCTTCTGAAAAATAGAGCCAAGGATTCTGTTAGAGCATTCCACCGCCCCATTAATTGAAGGGTTATAAGGGGCGATGAAACTTTAGTTACTTCCAAAAAGATAAGTTAGTTTCTGGTCTACCTTCGAGGTGAAATTAGTCCATTGCTAAAAATAAAGATTTTGGGCATCTGCACTGGGTAAAAATGGATTAAATAATGAATAGGGCCATTGCTCTCGCGCTTACAGCAGGAACATAGTTGCTTTGACACATTTGGTCAAATGGTCCATAGCTAATAGGATATATCTATGGCCGTGTAACCCATTGGGCAGAGGTCCCACTACATCGATGCTAATGAGATTGAAGGGGCCTGATAGAGACACACTGAATGCTGATATTGAGGACTGACCCGTCTTGGGATTGACAGGTCATACAAGCCCATAGAACTTTCTGGGTGGTCTCAACCATCTGATCCCAGTAGCATTGTTTCTTCAGCCATTTGTGGATTTTTTCACCGCCCCATGTCTCACAATCATATGATCTTATAGGATAACATCAGTTTGGGAAGAAGGGTGGATATAAGGGACCTTTTATATTAATATTCGCATATAGAATCCCTTCTTTAATTTGAGTGTCTTGGGTCATTCTTTGGAGCTCAGCTTGGATCTCAAGAGTCTCCAACTCCCTTGCTCAGGATGGAAAATTATAATGTACAGTCATTATTATTCAGTGGTCATGGAAGCAAGTACTGGCATCCTCAAGAGACCATTAGCGTTCTGAAGAATTGCTCCTGCATGATGGATAATAGTAAAAATGTAGTTTTGAAGCCTTAGGGATTATCTTGATAACCATACATACAGGTCCTTCATCTTCTTCAGACATTAGAATGAGGAATGATCAGTGATGGTGGTGAAATGAGTGCCATATAGGCAGGGCCAGAAGTGCTTGATTGCTAATAAAGAATCCAGGGTTTCGCGCTCAGTAATGTTTAATTCCTTTTGGGTTGCTTAAGGTCTTGATAAAGTAAGCCGCGGGGTGATCGACCTGATCTTCATCATGTTGAGCTATTATGGCCCTGAAGCAACATCACTAGCTTCAGTGAATAGCAAAAAGGGTTGATTAAAGTGTGGATTATATTAGATTGGTTTAATATAAAAAGTGGTCTGCAACGCATTAAACGCCTGTTCTTGTTCAGACTGTTGGAATTCTGGCTTCTTGGGTTGCTTACATGGTGCCAGCCCATAATCCTAACAATTGAGCAGATGCAGTAGCTTAGTACGTCATGCTTCTCAAGAGAAAGGGGGCCAAAGTGCCCCTAAGATTGCCAGCCTTGACCCTTGTTGGAGAAGTAATTATTTAAATTAAAATTAAGATTTAGGTTAGTAAGCAAAAATTTAGTTTATCAGGATAAAAGCCTCATGTATTTGTTGTTTCCTTAAAGGCTAAAAAGTGAGAGGAAGATAGAATTTATAAAAAGAAGGAGGTAGGATACTAGGCGATAGATGACTAGCTTAGGGAAATCTTGGCATTATTTTCCAATAGAAATAATATTAATAAAAGATAGATATTAATAATACAATAGTATCAATTATCATTGGCAATCAGTAGCTGGTAATTCTAAGATTCAAAAATAGTAATGAGAATGATCCCCAATAGCTCTAGATCAGATAATTTATGGTGGTGGAAACATTGTTGCTCGCCCTACTATCAGAAACCTTGGCATTCCGCGGAAAATCCATAAAATAAATATATAATTGAGTTTTAGTGTCAAACTGGTATTCCGCCATGAACCCAAATTAATATTATGATTATTTTGACATCATCAGCATAAATCGCCAATTAAAGGTTGCTAATTATTAGTTAATATAGTTAAATGAATCACTCTCGGTGATCAAGATACATTAAACTATCAGGTATTATCACCAACACTTTAGTTTAGCTCAACTCAAGCTAATGAGGAGCAGATTTAGCATCTAGTAATGATTAACATTGATGGGTGGTGACCCCTAGTTAGAGGCTTCACCCAGTAAAGGGCAAAGCCAGACACAGGCCACCACTTGATTATCACATTCTCCTATAGGAGGTAGAACAGAGGCTCAGCTAAGTCAGCAAACTTGAGAATGAACTGACAATAATAGCCCACCATGCTCAGAGATGTTTGAATATCATTGAGGCTCTGAGGGCGCAACACTATCTTGATGGCATTTACTTTATGCATGATGTGTTGGATACCATCTTTCGAGACTTTGTGTCCAGGTAACTCTATTTTGGATTAAAAAAGAGCACTATAAAAGCTTAAGCTTTATCAAGGCCTTTTTAAGATGGCTAAAGGCTTCCTTAAGGTGTTCCACATGACCATTGAAGGTTCACAAGAAGACAGTAATATCATTAAAGTACACAAGGACACAGGATAGTTTCAAGTCCCCTAATACCGTCCATGGCATGTTAAAAGGTGTTAGGCTCATTGCAAATGCCTTGGGACATCCTCGTTGGCTTGATAAGACCTTTGTTGGTTATGAGCACACATTTGGATTGATCTTTGGGGGCGATCTCTACTTGCCAATATCCTCTAGTAGATAAATAACAGAGAATTATTGTAACCAAAAGAAGAGCGGAGAGAGTCATCAATCCAGGTCAAGAGGCAACTGTCCTTATTGGTAATGGAGTAAAGTCATTGATAGTCCATCATTATGTGATAGCTGTTATCCTTCTTCCCAACTAACATTAGGGGGAAGGCCCATGGACTATGAAAAGGCACCAATAGCCCAGCTTCAAGTAGTTGATTGAGCTCAACAGCCACCTGTGCCTTTTTAACTTTATTTTTTGGTAGAGACAGGACCAAAATGGGGGGAGCGTCCCCAGTCTCCACATGATGCAAAATACCAAGAATCTGTCAAAATCATAGGTAGAGGTTGATAATAGGCTTGTGTATCCCCCCAATAATCTTTTAACCTGGCTCTTTTTCTCACTAGTGAGCTCCTGTCCAATAGAGATGTTGACTATAGATACTAATGGAGTTTCCAACCCAAAATTCCTTAGACTTTTAAAAGCTACAGACATTACCAATGGCCCCTACAGGAAGGAGGTTCTAATAGGCAGCTAGAGTGTTAGTCATTACTATCCTAGGTTTGTCAATGATTTAGCCAGCCACAATAATATGGATCCAGAATAGGCGGGATAAAAATTTCTGGAAAGGTCAGGATTTCCTTGACGGATGGGTTATCCAGGACTCAGAATTCAAGCAGTTGTCTGGAGGAAATATTGATATGAACTTGGGTGTTGACAATGACTTAAATCTTTATTGGTATAGTGGTCATCTTATGAAAATAAATTGGCATGCCCTCTTAGTTATCTACTGCAGAATGGGGTATCCGTGCGTTAGAGAACCTTATATGGTACTTGAGCCAGAGAATCCAGATTTAGCTCTACAAAAGGCAAACCTGGAGCTTTTACCTCCATCTTGACATCACAGGAGGTTAAAAACCAGTGGGACCCAGTATCCCAGCATGGATGAGAACCCCTTATAATAGTGCATGATGGCAGAACAATCTCTGAGAAACTGAGCCCCCTTGGAGAAGGTCATAGCTCAGATTGTCTATTATAATGGCAAGGGTATTCAAGGAAAGCTTCAAAAAGCAAATGGGTAGAGAGGAATAGGCCCCAATGGACCGCGTGCTTATGGCTTATCCATTCCATATTCCATGTAGTGGGAAAGTTTAAGCAATTTTGATACATTTCTTTATTATAAATGAAATGACAATCACTGGGGGAACCACTATCAACAATGGCGTGGACAGTTTTTTGTGGACTTAAACAGCAAAAAAATGTAACTAAACTCCCAATATGTGGAGATAGTGTGAGGAACATAGTAGATTCATCAGAACAAGAGTAAGCAGTATCTGGTTCTTTATTTCAATGGACAAAAAATCTTCTTCTTCTGGTATGGCAACAATAGACTCACTATAGGTTGCTAAACATTCTTGATGAGGTTCAGGGATATCAGCATTGAGTACCTTTTCCTTCATGTTGACTGCCTTTTCCCCGCCTCCTTTGCAAGTCTCTTACAAACAAGTCTTGTCTTTATGGTGCAATTTATTGCAGTAGGAGCATCAAGGCCTGGGGTTCTTCTGGTTTTTTAACAATGTGAATCTGAGAGCGGCTGGATGACATGGATGTGGAGGACTTGGGGTGCAAGGTAAATGCATGAATTTACTTAAGCGCTTCATTAATTTACCATGTGAAAGCTAAGCTGTTCTTTTGTCCAATCATGTACATTTGGACCTTGGGATAGGATCTCAACGGGGAGATGATTGCGGATATGGCGTCATCTAAGGTAGTGCGAAATTTGGTTACTGAGGACTGTGCTTGGCATAGAATCAGCTGACAAACTCTACAGGATTTTCTCCTTATTCAGATAATTGCCCATAAACGCCTGCTTCTGATTAGACAAGGTTTCGTTGCTTCTAAATTCCTGGATTAGGGCGGTATGGACTTGTTCTCAGGTGTGTCAATCCTTTAAATGAGGAGTCATAATCTCCTGAGCGATATTATTCATGCAGGAGTGGATGTGCTTCACCTTCTGTCAGTTGTTAGCCTCTTTCATTGAGCTCTTTTTAGCATACAGGAAGGAGGCGATGATTTCCTTCCCTGAGGTGCATTTTCCAAAAACTAAGCTTAAAGGTAGTCACAAAAGTAGTGGAAAGAGTATTGACAGCAAGAACCGGTGCAGGATCAGAGAATCAATTTCACATAGTTGTGAGGGGCCTGTTGAACCAGTAATGATCTTAAACCCTCCAGGTCCTTTTGAATGTCATCACATTTTTGGTTTAGAGAGGTATGGGGTTTTCTGAGCAACCTGCTCCTTCAGCACTTGAATTTTGGCACATTGGAGGAGCAGCTGGCTTTCAAAATTACTCAAGCATGTTTTGAGCCTGCGACAGGGTTGCTCAAGTTTGGTGATGCAGCTATGGGTGAACTTATTGAATGCTCTGAAATCGTTACTTTCATATGACAAGGCCTTGATGAAGACTCTGGAGTCAAGAGTGACTACATCCACAAGGAGCTTGTGATCCTGAACCACATTGTGTATTTGATCTTATAAGACAGCAAGTGCCATTAAAACGTCTTGTTTTCAGGAGTCACTAGGGTTGCAAGGAGTAGGTACCATGGGACCAGAAGGTCCTTCAGGCTCACAGGGACCTTCAGGCCTTCACTCCTGAAGGCATTATGGTAGGCTAACTCCTGGTAGTGCTGCTGGAAGGTCCACACAAGGTCTCAATCTGGTTTAGATGTTGGTTCCAGGTGACCTCAAGGAGTTTCACATTTTGATGAAATTGGCCATCAAGATAGATCAAAATTACGCTATCCAAAACTGCAAGTTGGTTACGAGAATCATTGAGAAATTGACAGTTATCAACAATGGCTTCCCAATTGTTGTGAATTTAGGAGGAGGCTGTGTTATAGAAAAGGATAATATTTGAGTGTAGAGTTTGAGTAAGCCCTAGTTATCATGATACTTCATGGTGATGAAACCTGACAATTTTTAAGAGAGAGTGTATGGCTGGTTGGATTAAGCTTCAGAGATAGTGCTTAGTACCTAAAGTCAATTTTTTAATGGTATTAGGTCTGGGTTACAAAAATACTTCATCATGGAAGGCACCAATAAGGCGTGAGAGTGAATAGAGCGGCCTCCCACAGAGTAGTGCTGTTTAATAGCTGTTGAATGACCTTATTGAGGTTCTCATATTGGAGTTGATAAAAATTCTTGTCAATGGATGGTGTCAGACATCTTCCCTCACTGCTGAAAAATAAGAATGTGGTAGTGTAAATTCAGCCAAAAGGGGAAATGTTGGCATTTTGCAATTCTCCGATGCCCTTAAAAGTGATTTAAATGATAATGATGAGAATACAAGCCAAAAGACCTTGGACAATTCTCGGTGGAACCCCATTAATTGGGACAACACCAGTTTGAAACCTGTATGGGCAGCTGATGTAAAATCTAGCGATCAGATTTCTCTGTTCCTGCAATAACCATGGGACAACCATTAGAAGGTACGCCCCCAACTACCATCAGGTCCTTCAAGGCACCTACGTGAGGACCTCCCCTTTTATAGGCATAGCGGAGGTCCCCCAAGGTGAAAGTATTTTAACCAGCGAAGATTGGTTAAAATACATTAAAACATTACCAAATGGGTATATTCTGCCCCAAAACCTCATTCCCACTATCACTTCAACCAAAAGAGTAACTCAAATTCCCTCAATCTGATAGGAGAGCATACAATATTTCCTAATTTAAATTCAATAAAGCTATTCCAAAAAACTATCCCTGAAAATCCTCTAACCATTAAATTAGTATAAAAACTGATTGGTCTAACATCGAGAAGGATTGCTTTTCATTCTACCCCCACGCTTTAATAAAAAAAAAGATAAAATCTAATTTTTATAGCGCTCATTTTATTATTTTATATAAATTTTTTGGAAGCCAGAGGCATAAAAGCACTAGCGAGTCCAACTCAGCTGGTTTCACACAAAAATGTTGCTCACTACAGAGGATCCCTGTACATCAAAAATAGTTGCTCTTGAAAAGTAACTTGCAAGCGCTTTGTCCCGCCTTTAGAAGCTTGAGCAGCGCTCTAGTATAAGAAAATCCCCTCTGCGAGACAAGTTCATTCCTGGTGATGGCAGTATTGATCCCTTCCTATATGTGTATAAATCTATGATTGAAGGAGCTACTGACCAGAAAAAAAATTTGGTTCGTTATCCCTTGCTTAAATTTAAAAGCACAAGAAAGAATGGTCCCCACCATGGTCAACCTCAGTACTTAGGAAGAGGTTAAGAAAGCACTGCTTGATGAGTTTTGTTCTAAGCAGAGTTTGCAGCGACAAAAACAGGCGTTTATGTGCCTCAGTTTGCAAGAGGGAGAATCGATCACCTCATTTGTTGAGCGCTTCCATAATAAGCTCAACCTTTGTTGCTTGCAAAAATGCTCCCTCTTGAAGATGCAATTGTGGCTATCTTAGCTGGCTTGGCATCTCATCTCTCCTTGGCAATTCATCTCTCTTCTGTAAAGCGCACGTTTAAAACTGTACGAGATATCAAGGAGGCTTTATTAGTAGTACAGACATCTATGAGTGTGACCCTACCCAAAGAGCTATGAGCCAAGATCCTACGCCACTATATGTAGCATCTACTATGACTGTTTCCCTTTGGAAACTGGCTCTTAAGTAGCTTCCATCACCCACTGTTTCCTCTTCACATAATAATAATTAGTTGTTAATGGAAGTGATGGGGCAATGCTCCCTTTCATCTTCAGATCAAGAGATGCAGCTGGTGAAAGCCGTAGCTCCTTTGCCTTGTTCATCTTCTTTAGAAGGGCTTTCCCAAGTGGTTCCAAAACTGGCTCCTAAGACCAAACCCCTATCTCAGGTTCCACAAGATACACCGCCTGTTTTACAGAAGCACACAGCCACCAAACGACCCCTAGCTGTTGAAGTTAAAGAATCCACCTCCAAGGTGCTATCCTCTTCAACCTCTCAATCAACCAGCTCTAGCTTAAAACCTGTTTACATGAAACAGAAAAACCCTCCTACCTCGAAGGTTGAAACTCAGGCTGTGATACTTCCAACACCTCCTCCAAGAGCTAACAAAGTGGAGGAGCAACCTCAGGACCTATCACCCCATAAGGGAAGTCCTAAACCTACCACACTTCTTATGGGCTCCCTAACCTGCAATGATAATCCCTCTGACGACGAGTCTGAGGGGGTGATGAAGATGTTGGACATTATGTTCTAGGAGCCCCAGGTGAAGTGGAGGTGCCTGATCGATTGAATCCAGAGAGAGTGAATTGGGCTAAGGTCCCTCGTCAAGCTTATATTCAGCAGGTAATAAAGGGTCTTGAGATTATTGACACTGCCAGTGATGCTGACCAGCTCATTTCTACTTGTCTCTGATCTACTCAGTGCATTCATACCCTGTAGACTATCCAGGAGAAATACTCTGAAACGGCCAAATGACTTGCCTCCACTATTCATCTAAAAGAAGTTCTCTCTCTTCCACCTTCCTTGGGTGGTTCTTTAACTAAAGTGGAGTTCATCATTAATGGTGTGCAAAAGCTATCCTTGACACTGGGTCCCCGGTGAATGTTGTGTCATCCAAGCTTATTAAGAAAATTAAACTGGCTCCTGACCTCGACTATACCCAAGAGTTTGGAACTGCAGGTCCACACAATACCCGCGCCATTGAGGCATACTCTTCCCTGCCATTCATTTTGGGAAGCTTCTCTTAGCAGCTTCGGCAGTGGCTCTGTCCAATAATACCTATAATTTACTCATTGGAGCCCAGTTCATACTTGAGTATGAAGGGGTTATTAATATGAAGCAGGTGCTATCTCTTCTTGATTAACTACGAGGTGCCATTGATTCTAACCAATGAAGAGATTAACAAAAAAGTCTATGCTTGCACCGTTGAGTCTTTCTCTTCTGCCTTAAGATTACATTACACCACAGCTGGATGGCATACAAAAATGTTGCCTCCATCAGTGGACGCCCTTGAGGGTATCCCGTTCTATGCTTCAGATGAGGTTGTAATTAAAGCGGGTGAACAAAGGGTAGTTGATACTAAGTTACCTTACAAATCCCTCATAATTTCTTACTACACTTAACTAGCATTGATGGTTTTAGTCATTTGGAGCCCAGAGTTTTTTAGGTGTACTTGACACTGCCTACCAAGGACCTATCAACCTTTTGCTAGGAAATCTTACCAGGAAAGATATGGTTGTAAAAGGGCATCAAGAGATTGGAAGAGGTATGTTGATTCCTCTTGAGGAAATAAAGCAAGTTCACTGTATTGGATCTATGGTGGATATGGGGTTACCCGCTGAAAAATCTGTATGTACCCTACTTTCTGTTCAAATCTTGGAGGAACTAACCCCAGCTGAGTTAGAGAAAGTCCAAACCTTATTAAATTCCTATAGCGACATCTTCTCTAAATCTGATACTGACTATGGGCACATGAAGGGTTGGAATCATACCATTGATGTTGGTGATGCTTGGCCCATCCACTCCAAACCCTACTGCAAATCCAAAGTTGAAGAGCATCAAATGCGGACGGAGCTCAACCAGCTGCTGGACGCTGGGTTGTTGGTACCTTCCCAAAGCCCTTGGTCATCCCTGCTCCTATTGATAAAAGAAAGATGGAGGTCATTGGGTAGTAATGGACTACTGTAAGTTTATTAACCTTACTAAGAAGGACAGCTACCCTAACCCCCGCATTAATGACGCTCTGGCCCAGCTCTCTGGGTCTAAATACTTCTCCGCCATGGATTTGGCTATCAGGTATTGGCAGATGGACCTTTATCTGTAGGATCAGGAGATGTGCGCCCTTATCTGCAGTGAGGGTTTGTTTCAACCCACTCGGTTACCTCAGGGTTTGTGCAATGCCCCTGCTACTTTTCAGCGGGTAATGGATCATATTCTCTAAGACCTTAAGCTGAGCTGAGTGATCGTTTACCTTGATGATATCACAGTCTTCTCCAAGACATTCAATGAGCACCTCACGCATCTAAAGGAGGTGTTTCAACGTTTGTGGGACCCTAACATAAAGCTGAAGCCCTCTAAATGTACTTTTTTCTAAAGAAGTTGGATTTTATCGGGCACTCCATATCCCAAGGTTGGATAAAACCTCTGCAAGATAAAGTTGAAGCAATATATAAGATGCCTGATCCCAAAACCCTTCGTGATATCCAAGTATTTTTGGGCATGATGGGTTATTACCATCAAGTTCATTCCCAAGTTCGCCCAACTTAGTGAGCCCCTTGTACGTCTCTTGGCCAAGAACACCCCCTTCTATTGGGGCGCTGAACAACAGGCCGCCTTCGAGACTCTGAAGGCCTTATTGCAAAAAAGGCTTATACTACGTCACCCTGACTATGGTAAGACTTTTATGTTATTTATGGATGCCTCCGATTATGCTGTTTGCGCTATCTTGGCCCAGATGGATGAAAATGGAATTGATCATCCCATATCTTACTTCAGCAAAATGCTTTCAAAATCTTAGCGTAGCTACAGCATCACGGAGAGGAGTGTTTGGATGTCCTGCTTGCTGTCAAACATCACCGCCACTCCTATATGGGACTCCCTTCAAAGTAATCACTGACCACGCCTCTCTGAAGTGGTTGCAGAATATGAAGGACCCCATGGGCGGTTGGCTCGCTGGGCTCTGAAGCTCCAGCATAATGATATGACCATTGAACATCGTGCAGGAACGCGCCACATTGATGTAAATGGATCAACCTGGCTGTCCATCCTTCATTTAGATAATAGTGAAGCTGAGAGACTACACAATCTTCTTATGACTACTGATGCATGGGCTGATGAAGTTGAACCAGTACAGAAGATGCTAGCTCGCTATTCCCATAACACAAAGGCGGATAATGGCCATCTATACAAGAAAGTGGGGGTGAACTGGTTACCCTACCTCTGACCTTCAGAGCGAGTACCTGTCATTATGGAATCTCATACCCTCCTAGGACATAGTGGAGTGCGGAAAACCTATAAATGGATAAGAGAACGT
This sequence comes from Massospora cicadina, assembly GCA_022478985.1. NCBI lineage: Eukaryota > Fungi > Entomophthoromycota > Entomophthoromycetes > Entomophthorales > Entomophthoraceae > Massospora > Massospora cicadina. The sequence continues at coordinate 36,299 of JAKSZP010002832.1, read as the reverse complement.
TACTATTGGGAAAAAATCATGGAGACCATTGTCAAAGTCTTGGATGCCTGCTTAACATGTAGGAAGCAGTCCACCTTCAAAACAAAGTATCAATATCAGCTACCACCCCTTAACAGCCTTTCCACACATTAAGTCTTGATGTGGTTGGCCCTCTTCCTCAAACAACAGGTGAAAATCGCTTTATACTAGTTGGAATTGATCACTTTACCAAATGGGTTGAGGCAGTGGTTATCCCAGCTCAGACGGTTAAGGCCACGGCCACTTTCCTTCACCATATATCTTTACCTGACATGGTTGCCCCCAAATTTTGCTCTGTGTTAATGGTAAAAACTTCACCTCTTGAGTGGTGAAGATTTTCACAAATTCCATGGGCACCCAACTTCTCTTTTCCGCCCCTTACAATCATTCAATCAATGGCACAGTGGAAAGAGCAAATGGGATGCTGGTTTCTATATTACAGAAGTTAGCTACTTCAGATCCCCTCCACTGGGATCAGTACTTACCAAGTGCCCTCATGGCATACCGCATCAGCTATCATATGATCCTTAAAATATCACCTTTCCGAGTATTGTATGGGCGAGAACCTGGGGTTCCAGCTTTACTTGCCAAAGATATCTTCATTGACAAGACTGATCCTGAGCAAGCTATGAAGAAGTTAGCCCAGCATATCATACAGTTGCATCTTAAGGAAATGACAAACTTAGCAAATATAGTTACAAAAGAGGGGCAAGCTGCAAATGAGCTCTGGGCCCTTCTTCCCTCTTTCCAAGTATCTGACTTGGTACTGTATTATCATAATTGTATTACCCCCAGAAGGGAGAAACTCAGGTCCATCTGGGAAGGGCCATTCTCAATTACATATAAGTGAGGGGATGAGTATTCTATTAAATCCCTTGCTTCCAAGGTTACCATTAATTGGGTCCATGGACGCTTTCTACAGCCTTATTCTCCCCCCCCAACATTCTTGAGGGGGTGATGTTGGACATTTGCCCTCGCCGCTGAAAAATAAGAATGTGGTAGGTCAAAATCAGCTGAAAAGGGGAAATGTCGGCCCTTTGCAATTCTCCAATGCCCTTAAAAGTGATTTAAATGATAATGTCAAGAATATTGGCCAAAAGACCCTGGCTGATTCTCGGTGGAACCCCGTTAATCAGGATAAAACTGGTATAAAACTTGTACAGGCTGTTAATGTAAAATCTAGTAGTTGGATTTCTCCAATTCCACAACATACCACAGGGCAACTATCAGAAGGTACGCCCCCAACTACCATCAGGTCCTTCAAGGCACTTACGTGGGGACCTCCCCTTTTATAGGCATAGCAGAGGTCCCCCAAGGTGAAAGTATTTTAACCAGCGGTGATTGGTTTAAATACATTGGAACGTTACCTAATGGGTAAATTCTGCCCCAAAACCCCCATTTCCCACTATTGCTCTGACCAAAAGAGTAACTCAAATTCCCTCTATCTAGTAGAAGAGCATACAATATTTCCTAATTTGGAATGCATCAAAGCTACTATGAAACTATCCTCAAATTCCCTCTGACCCTCGAATTAGTATAAATACTGACTGGTTGAACATCAAGAAGGATCGCTTTTCATTCTACCCCTGCACTTATAATAAAAAAAAAAAAAAATCAATTTTTATAGCGCTCTATTTTAATATTTTATATAAATCTTTGTGGAAGCCAGCGGCGTAAAAGCATAAGCGAGCCCAAACTCAGCTGGTTTTCCACAGATGGTAAGGTAAACTGGAAGGTGACCTGATTTTCTAGATTTTCAGGTTGTATAGAAGGTACCTTATAATTAGAGGTATTAATTTATCAAGTTATGCTTTGTGACCAATCAGCAGGTTGGTTTTCTTGATTGCTATTTAGCTCCTTTTTTGTGATAAATGTTTTCACTTGGACAGCTTAGAGCCACCTGTAGTGAGCACCACTTATTTCAGCGTAACAGTTCTCTTGACTGTAAACCAAAGTTTGCAAATTGGCTCAAAGTTGTAAACTAAAGGAGAGGATAGTTAAGATAAAAGGATGGAGCAAAATAGACTCCTTTATTAAGTTAAAAAGTTTTGTTGTTTATAGGATGTTTGGGGACATGGTGCCTAGGGGACCTCCATGGCTTTGTATAATCAGGATCTTTAACATCCTTCTAGATCTACTGGCTGGTCAATGCTCTTATTGTTCTGCATCATACTCATGATTGCTTGGTGAGGGTCACTCTCTCAAGTTTTAGGTAGTGGAGGTGAAGAATCCTGAAGGCATCTCCATGAATTCTCATTCTTGTGATGCTTCCTGATCAAAGCTCTCATTGGTGCCTTCAGGGACAGGTTTCATTTGTAATGGCTTGATAGTCAACTTATTGAGGCTCAATTTGGAAGAGGAGATTTTAACTTGCTCATCATCTTAAAATTCCAACACTTACAAATACATTAAAATTTTAAAACACTATAAAACTTTAAGAAAAGTTTTTGTAATATTACAACAAAAATAAATTTTCATACTTTATCATAAAATTGCATCTAGAGCATAATTATAGAAAAAAGGGGGGGTAAATGCCATTTTCTCACATATTTTGCAACTAAGTAGTCGTTCAAGAATGCATTTTAGTATTTTATAAGCTTTTTTGAAAGCCTTTTCTAAAAAAATCTCTATAACTCTTGGGTTTGATTAATAAAAAGAATATTCTGTCAAAAGTAAACGTGGCTTGGTCAGTTTAATTAACGAACAAGTAAGAAGATTTTAGAGAAACACAAAACTTTAATTCTTTTTATAAAAGAGCGTAAGTCTCTAAATACTAATCACCCATGGATTACATCAGCCTTTACAGCTTTTCCTTAAATTCACTGGTAGTAATTAAAAATTCTGATTAAAAAGGGTAAAAGTGATTATAGCTCTCAGGTTGAGAAGCGTTTTGTCTATATTCAGGTGAGAAGCAACCTGACTTCCAGTAGATTATCCTACAATAACAGACTATTAAAAAGTTTTGTAAGAGGCATATCTTTACTCTAGTACTAAAAAAGAGGCATATCTTTACATAGTTTTAACTATGTTAAGACTTCTAATATTTGAGATAGAAAGATCAAAGAGGGAACATATACACATAGTATTTTCATCTCAACCTCCTTTTTTAAACCTAATTTCAATGATAGCAGCATTTTAAAATCTTAACAAATATTACTAAAGCAATTAATATTGTAGAAATTGTATGCTTATTTTTTCCAGTAAAATTAGAGAGGAGAATTGATAGAAATAAAATTATTCTAAGAATAGAGAATTAATGACAGGATAAAAAATTACACGCACAAATAAATCTAAAAGCTTAAGGTAATCATTAATAAAGAAGTATTAACTATCATAATAAAACTTTTTAAAATAGACAGAGTTAAGTCAAATATAGACTATCTATTCTTATTTTTGAAGATTTTAATGAGTATTATGGTAATTATTATCTGCATAGCTCAATATTGTACACTAATTAGTCTTTGAATGCAATAGGGGTATCATTTTTTCTATGTCTATTATATGGTGTGAAAAGTTTTTATATAATGAAATGTAAATTAAGGTTCAGATTTAGGTAGGTAACTTTGTGGCCATTCATCATACACAATGGATGTTGCCCACTAGATTTTTGTTTGAGGTGTATTAATGATTGTCAGAATTCGAGATAATAATCAAATCATATTCCCCCCTTCTAAATCAGGCCGTGACAAATTGGTCATTGATCCTAACTGAGCTAAATCAATTCAGGATCCTCCTCCAATATTCCTGAGTCACGTGGGGCGGCGTTTCCACCCATTTGGTCAGGCGAGCAACACCATCAATTGAGGATGCCCACAGAGAGGCCATTTCAGAAGATCAGTAAAGATCCTTGCTGGATGAGGCCCAATGATGTCAAAGGCACCAAGTCCCAACACACCCTATAAATATCAAATCCTTCTAAGCCTAATAAGTTATCCGAAAACTTACCCAGCTTTCCACTTCCTTCTCAACCTTTTTCTGCAAATTAGCAGCTTTGAGCCACCTTCAAACCTCAGTGCCAGTCTAGAGAACTGTAGCACTGACAAGAGTGGTGCTCACTACAGGGGGCTCCGAGCTGTCCCAAGTGAAAAAATCTATCACGATGTAAAATACTAGAAGCCTATAAGATTAAACCGCTGGTTGGTCAAGGAGCGTTGCTAATGGGTTAGTACCTCGCGGCATGAAATACCAGCTGCTCAAGCCAAAATATTGGAATTTTTGAGCCGCTTTCCAGTTCACCATGCCTTCTATTGATGGAAGTCATTACCAACTCAAATACAAAAACCTTAACGATAATACCACAACTAAGAAATGGTATCTACTTTGTGGGTGCCTGCACTAGTCATTCCCATGCCTCTGCCGTTCCCTCTACCATGTGGGACCTTTACAGCTTGCCCAGCTGGTGCCAACAGAACTCACATTGGGCCCCAAAGGTTACCTCCGCCATTTCGTTCACCCAACCATCCATCACCTACTCATCTGGTTGGGTTGCACCATCAAGAAGTTACATGCTAACTAGGCTCTCCCAGGCCCTACACACCCGTCTCATCAATTTTTATAATGCAGCCTCCTCCTTTGTTCATGACAATCACGAGGCCATAATTGATAATTGATGGCTGATTAATGAAGTTTGAGACCAGATAATGGTGTTAGATTATGGGATCTCTGGGTATCTTGAGGATGAACTGCGTTAGAATGTCCAACACCTCAAAATAAATTGAATTGACGCCTTCTCCAAGTAAAGGATCTGGTAGGGACCCTATAACAACACTATCGGGAGCTGGCCTCCCATGACTACCCATCTAGGGGTGAAGGTCCTGAAGGGCTTGTGGGGTCTGAAGGCTCTGTGAGGAATGAGGGGCCTAAAGGGCCAGAGGGTCCCCGTGGACCCTCCAGGCCCCCAGGTCCCTCAGCTCCCACCACTGCTGGCCCTGAGGACCCCTGGTGGAAGGATGTGATGACAGCCTTGGCTGTTTTATGTGAAAAAATTTGAAATGTAGCCAAAGGATGTAGACTCCGAACAGATGGAGTCCCTCGTGACCATAGGGTCTCCTTAGATGCCCTGTCAGACGAAATGGGCAACTTGAGTATTTTTGCCGAGCTCACCAATGCCCATATCTCTCAGATGGAGCAAACTTGTTGAGGGTTTGAGACCCACCTGACCACCCTCAAAAACCAGTTTCACTGCCAGCATGCTGACATACAATCTCTAAAAGAGCAATTCATGGACAAGTTTTCCGTTTCCTCCCTAAATCAAAATTGGTATGATGTCCATGAGGAACTTGAAGGCCTATGACGCCTGCTAGACTGACAGGGCCCCCGCAACTATGTGGACACTGAATATGGAGCCAACACCTATCCCTGGTGTTAACACCCTCTCCGCTCCTCTGGTAACTAACTTTAAACTTAGTTTTAAAGAAAGGTTCATTCCCGGCCAACAGAGCATTGCATCCTTCCTGTACACTTATAAAAGCTCCATGGATTAGGCCAATGATTGGCAAAGGATAAAGCATATCCACTCCTGCCTGGATAGCATAGCCTGGGAGATCATAACCCCATATTTTAAGGAGTGCACAACTTGGGGCAGGTCTGCACGGCTTTAATCCAAGAGTTCAGTAGCAACCAAACCTTAGCCAACCAAAAACAGGCCTTCATGGGTATCTGATTAAACAAAGAAGAAAGCCCCTCAGAGTTTGCCCGCTGCTTTTATGCCCAAGCTCAACCCTTGGTCACCATGAATCATATCACCCTGGATGACACTATTACTGCTGTCATTTCTGAATTGGGATCCTACCCTGAGGTCCAGATGCATATGATCGGCCAGAAGAATGGGTTTATCTGCATCCAAGAAATTAAGGAGGCCCTTAATGAGATCCCTATTTCGACTTTACACTTTAAGGCTACCTCCACTGGCCCCTCTAACCGTCCTAGAGTCCATGTGATCAAAAACCAGAAAAATCCTTGATTCAGATGCACTTACTATAACAGTTCCAGACACAGCGCTAAGAACTGCTGGAAACGACTTGCCATGGAGTTGGGAAAAGGGCATTCAGCATGAAGGATGAGGCACTTCATGATGACGACCCCACCCAGCCTCAAGATTACTCCACTTTCATAAATGAACCAGGAGCTACGGCACCTAGAGAAGAAGTTTTTGGTATCTGATAATAATAAAGAAATTGATACTGCTTACTCTTCTTCTGATGACACTCCCATATTCCTCACTCTGCCGCCCCAGTTTGGAAGCCTGTTCACCCAGGTCGCAGTTCGAGTTCATAAGATACCAGTCCATGCCATAGTCAATAGTGGCTCCTCCATAAACGTCATATCCTCTAAGTTGATGAACCGCATTAAGATTGCTCCCGATATGCCACACTATATGGAGTATGGAACATCTGGCCCCCAGTGCACCTTATCCATAGGGGCTTATTCCTCTCTACCAATACAATTTGGGAAGCTTGCTTTAGACACGCCCGCCATCACTCTGGATAACCCTAGCTATGACCTTCTCCTCAGGACTCAATTTCTTCAAGACTATTTGGCAGTACTCCATCATGACGGCGGCTTTCTATCCTTACTTGGTCATCATAACCCAATTGTTTTTTAGACCCCCCTCATGACTCCAAAACCGAGGTTAAAGCCTGGGCTTGTCTGATAGATAATGAAAGCCAAAAAATGTTGGCTTGAACAGCATATTAGGGGTTCCCAAGTCCAACTGCCCCCTCCTGCTATCAATGGGCAGGAAGGCATGCCAATTTATTTACCTAAGGCAACTACCATTCCCCTGAAATCCCAGGTCATAGCTGATACCTGGATCCATGTCGACATCCCCTAGGGGTACCTGCTAGAGGTCTGAGGCCTAGACAACCTGTCACCAAAGGAGGTTCTAACTTGTCTGGGGATTCTAGATCCTGTCTTTGCTGGATCCATATCAGTGCTGTTGGCCAACCTTACTGATAAACCCAAAATTGTAGGTCTAAACAGCCCCACCGCCTATGTCCACCTACTACTAGTGAAGGCTATCGCCAACGTCTGGAACTTTGGGGACTTGAGAGACTTTAGCTTGGAAGCTCCAGCCCCAGTTAGTCAAGTTGAAACTAACATCAGTAAAGACCTCTCAGATGATAAACAGCAAAAGGGCCTAGCGTTGTTGGAAGAATATTTGGACCTATTCTCAACCTCAACCTATGACTTCCGGAAGAATGAATGGGGTCCTCCATCATGTAGAAACTGGGGATGCTCCTCCCTTACAGTCCTAACCTTACTGAAAAAGCAAGGTCGAGGAGGCCCAGGTGACCATTAAGCTAAAACAACTACTTGACGTCAGACTCCTGGTGCCCTCGCGCAGCCCTTGGGCCTCTCCTCTTCTGCTGGTTCAGAAGGAGGATGGCAGCCCTCGGGTGGTGATGGACTATTGATGATTTAACTCCATCACTAAAAAGGACACTTATCCTTTACCTCAAATTGATGATTCCCTCCAACTGCTCACCATATCCCAATACTTTTCTGCCATGGACCTTGCCAGCGGGTATTGGCAGGTTGAGCCCGCCCCTGAGGACTGGGCTAAGTGTGCGCTCATATCCAATGAGGAACTATTCGAGCCCAGCAGGATGCCCCAAGGCCTTTGTAACGCCCTGGCCACTTTCCAACATGCCAGGGATGGGATCCTTGGGGAATTGAAGATTTTCTGCGTCCTTGTTTATCTAGATGACATTACCATTTTCTCTCAAATCTTTAACATGCACCTCAAGCATCTATGGGAATTCTTCAATCAGCTATGAAGGGCGTCCATAAAGCTAAAACCCTCAAAGTGCTCCTTCTTTCAGTCTGAATTAGAATTCCTGGGGCAAAAGGTCTCCAAGGATGGCATCCGGCCTATGCCTGACAAAATCGCCGCCGTAGAAAAGATGTCACGCCGCCAAAGCTTAAGGGATATCCAGGTATTCCTCAGCATGGTGGGCTATTATCAGCAGTTTATTCCCTGGTTTGCCAACCTCTCAGAGCCACTGTTTTACCTCCTACAGAAAAATGTGCCATTTGAGTGGAAGCCTAACAAGAACAGGCTTTTAATGCCTTGAGAACCGCTCTATATACTAAACCTGTTCTAGTTCACCCTCGCTTTGACCAACCCTTCTTGTTGTTCATGGATGTGAGCGATGTCGCCATCATGGCTATCCTGGCCCAACATGATGAAAACCAGGTAACCACCCAATGGCCTACTTTAGTAAAATGCTAAATGAAGCTTAATGGAACTACAGCATCACTGAGAGGGAATGTCTAGCCGTCCTACTGGTCATCAAACATTTTTGGCCTTACCTCTACAGTACCCATTTTACTATTATTACAGACCACTCCTCACTCCGGTGACTTTAACAAATGAAGGACCCCGATGGTTGGCTGGCCAGGTGGGCTCTACAACTGTAAAGCTACGATTTCACCATTGTCCACAGCGCAGGCATGATTCACCAGAATGCTGATGGCCTCTCCAGGATGCTGGTGCTAGCAGCGTTGACTCTCAAGGAAGAATGGCTATATGATTTAATAGGCCAGCCTGAGCAGTGGAAGTTGGAAATCCCAGAGGACCAAGATGAACTCTGAAGGATGACTCATAACACGCAAATAAGGATGGGCTGCTTTACAAGAAGGTTAACAAGAAGTGGCTCCCTTATATCTGCCCCTCCTCCAGAACTGATGTTATACTAGAAGGCCATTCCACTGTGGGACATGGGGCTTTCAGAAAGACTCACAAGAGGTTGAAATAAAGATGCTACTGGGACCGCATGATAGAGACTATCCAGGAGGTCCTGGAAGCCTGCATGGCTTGCCAATTGCAAGACTGAGACAACCACCAATACCAACATTCGGTTGTTGCCCTGACTCGGCCCTTCATTGTGGTAAGCATTGATGTGGTGGGCCCTCTTCCCACTGGGCTGCATGACCATAAGTATATTATCCTAGCCGTGGACCATCTACCAAGTGGGTGAAGCAATTTCATTCCCAGCTGCTACTGCCAAGGCCATTGCCCTTTTCCTTATTCAATCCGTTTTCACCCATAATGGGTGCCCCCAAACCTTAAGTTTAAACAATGGATTAAACTTCGCCTCACAGGTAGTGCAAGAACTTACCTCACTATTTGGAACTACCCAAAGTTTCGCCACACCTTAACACTTCTCCACTAATGGGGCGGTCAAATGGGCTAATGCAACTCTTATTTCTATTCTTCAAAAATTAGCTGCCTCAGACCCTGCTCGTTGCAACCATTATCTACCCAGCGCCTTGCTTGACTACCAAGTAAGCTATCACCGAGTCATCAAGATGTCCTCATTCAAAGCGCTATATGGGCGGGCACCTTGGCCGCCAAGTAGCATCCAGCCAATGCTTGAGACCTCCACCCCTGAGAACTCCAAATTAACTATGAGGGCTCTAGCCAATGAAATTGCTCAGCTTTAAGCCCAAGTCACTCAAGGCATTATCACCACCACTATAAGAGACATCCCAATTCAATCTCAGATGGCCCTCCTTACTAGATTTTCAATTAGGTGACCTCATTCTTTTTTATCACCATTGACCTGGAGGCTGACAGAACAAGCTAGACGTACTTTGGTCTGGACCCTATAAAGTCATTCATAGGGTGAAGTCCAAGTACTCTATTGCTGACGTCAACCAAGGGACTGTAGTCAATTGGGTGCATGGTCAGTTCCTGCAGCCATATTCCCCCTCTGACAGGATCTTGAGGAGGGCATTGTCAGAATTTGAGATAATAATTGAATTGAATTCCCCCTTCTGAATCAGGCCATATCAAATTGGCATCAAACCTAACTGAGCTAAATCAATTTCAGGATCCTCCTCCCCTATTCCTGAGTCACGTGGGGCAGCGTTTCCACCCATTTGGTCAGGTAAGCAACACCATCCATTGAGGATGTCAACATTGAGGCAATTCTGGAAGGTCAGTAAAGATCCTGAATGGATGAGGCCCGATGATCCTAAAGGCACCAAGTCCCAACAAACCCTATAAATATCAAATCCTTTTTAACCTAATAAATCATCCAATAACTTACCCAGCTTTCTGCTTCCTTATTGACCTTTCTCTGCAAATTAGCAGCTTTGAGCCACCTTCAAACCTCAGTGCCAGTCTAGAGAACTGTAGCGCTAACAATGATAGTTAGTTTTTTTATATAGTTTAGAAAATTTTAAAAACCTTTTTCTCAGAAAAAAAGAAGTTAAATTTGTTCATTTTAGAGAGAATATAAGCATTAGATAGAGTTTTTGATATATACTAAACTGCAAGCTTAGAAAGCTATCAACAGTTATGATGGACAAAATTGATATAAAGACATGTAATCAAATAAAAAGACTCCAGCAGTACTTTGCCTATTATTTACAAAGCAAATGAATATCTGTCACTATGTAGTTAAAATAAAGTTTATTGGCACAAAGTATTAAAATCATACTATATGGAATATTTTATTATTTTATTTTTTGTTTGAGGTTTTCTGGATTATAGTATTGGATGCATGACAACTTCTCTTTAACCGCTCAAAGTCACTTTTGAGCGATTTTAAATTTAAGTTTATTTATCCACAGCCATCTGCCCAAACCTATTCTTTGATGTCCTTGGCTCTGCCGCTTGCCACCCCAGTGTGGGGCAGCAGTGCACCCCCACCTAGCGTTTTCCGCCCTGCAGGCAAGCACGTTCGGACAGGTTCAAACAGCCCGCCCACTGGTTCCAACCGTTTTGTCCTCCCACGAGACCTAACACTCCACCTGGCGCGCATCCACCCTTCTCGCCCCCATCCTCTCGCCCTCCCTCGCTCTGCTATTCGCTATTGCCTCAGAGTGGACTATGGACGTTTGTTCCCATATGCCGATAAGGCAATTATTGACCTAGCCACTACAGCCTTTGCGCCAGCTGGCTTTATAGACTTCCGCCCTTTTAAGGGCTACTTTGACGTTGGGTTCCAATCTGAGGAGGATGCTGGAAGCGGCAGCACAAACTCCTCTAATTTATAAAAAAAACCCATTCCCACAACCTGTACTCGCCTCCCTTCAGACACCACGCTAATGGTATCCTTTGCAAATCTCCCATCCCACCTTCCACCCCAGGTTTTGTATGACCAGTTGGTCGCGGGGCTCATGGCTTATGGTACTCAGCCCAACCTCATCTTTGCCATTCCTTCTGGTGCAGAACGCCTTGCTGCTCCTCGTGCAACAGCCACCATCATACCACACCACCCTACCATAGCCCAACAAATCCCACCCCGCGCTAGTGTGGCTGCAGCACCTGATCATTTCTTTTGGGCTCGGGTCAATAATGGTAGGCAGATTTGTTCCCTCTGCTTTGGCCTCGACCATGCAAAAAGAGCGTGCCCTAAGGCCAAATCTGCTGATACAGCTTCTGAGCCCCCTCTGAGGTTCAGTATGGGGGCGCTTTGCTGCCCCTCCCACCCTCCAATCTCGTTCAGTGGGCCCACATGGAAAATCAGCCCCAATCAAAACCTCCATCCTCACTCTCCCACCTAAATCTACGCCAGCCAATCAGAGCAATGCTTGGACCAACATTCGTACCCAAGCAGCTGCCCATTCGCCCAATCCTACCCACTCAAATTTAAATGCCACTATTCCAGTGAACCAAAATCCATGGGATCTATTGGCTGAAACTGAAGAATCAGGTAATATCCTTATTAGTAAGCATACAGGTCAACCTCTCTGCCATGGCGATTATGGTTGGGCAGAATTTTTCCTTCCCGACTTTGATGAAACTCCTACCCCTCGCCATTTTGCTCCTCTACCCAATACAACCCCTTCCAAAGTGACCACCAGCTCGCCTTAGCTGCGGTGGCCTCTCCTCATTGCCCAAAACTATGCACCGCGGTGGCCCAGTCAGTGGCTCAGCTCCAGCATGGCCTGCCCACCATCTTCTTCCCCCTGACTTCCCTGAATCTCCCTGAAGTGACATATCAAAATTATTTGATGATGCTGAAATTGCTGTTATGAATGTCGCAACACTTGCTTCATTCAACCCCTCAGCCAAAATCACCCGCCACAGTATCTCCCTTTTCACCCAACTTCCTGAAGCCCGCAAAGAAGCTGAAGTTCTCCTCGCAGCTTTTTGTTGAGACACTTTCCCGTCATTATCTTGATGCAGAAGTGGAAAACTCCTACTACGCTGACCTCAGCCCCCACTATGCAGATGCCCCAACGCCCTGGCTCTCTGCTCTGATCCAGTACTGCAACCAACACCCTTGATTGAGGCGGGTCTTTCTGAAAACCAACCCCCGACCCCTCCTCACCCTCTGCCATGGTGGGTTAAGCAGTTTCTGCTTCCCACCTGGTTAGTAGTTTGTTTTGCCATTTTGAGTGTGTGATCGGTAATGTCCATCCCCTGGTCGGCGTACCTCGAATAAATCGAAAGTATTGGATGCATGACAATTTTGAAAGTACTTGGGTCTCAACACAAAAAATTTATTTTTGTCTCAAGCGGGGAATCGAACCCCAGTCTCCCATATGACAGGCTGAGATGCTCTCCACTATACTACCACTTTTTTTAAATACTCCATACTTTATTAAAATAAATTTAAGGGAAAGTAAGAGGGGAGGACGGAATACAAGCAATTCAGCTGAGGGTAAAAAGGACTGGAGGTTCAGGCTGCTAGAGTTCTAGCACCTCCAATTATTTCTGATTGGTGATTGCCGTCACTAGCCATGGTTCTAGCATCAGCAGGCTTAGAGGCCATTAAATTCTCAGTTGATTAGTTGCCTCATCGCGTGCAATGAGCCATCTGACAGGGAAAGCCAAACGTGTGGCTTTATAACACCCAGGTTTATGTGGAAAAATTTTGAGATCCAACGGAGCTGATCAGAAATAATCCAAATGGTCTTCAATACCAAACCTCTGTAGTGGGGGTACTCGTTGCTCAAAACCTTGGCGATGAACGCACAGTTAATTACCCACACACAATAATAGTAAATGAAGGCTTGTAGTTGGATTGGAGCTGTTCTCAGGGTTTTGTAAAGTAAAAGTCATGCAATGGATGTATTCTCAGTGGCAATTATTCACCTGATAGGATGTAGCACATTGTGGACCAATATTTTTTTCACATGGCACATTCATAGTAATGGTGTGCTATGTCTGCTTCCAGTTCAGCACATATGGGGCATTCTTTGTGCTGGTAGTCTGGCCCGCTGGGCTTGCCCAATTTGAATGCCCAATTTAGGATCCATCAGGTTACTGAACGCTGTTTGGCCATTACCAAGCGGGAGTTCAGGCCCAAAATCAACTCCTTCATTGGGTAGTTGATGTCATGGCCTTTGGTAGTCCAGTCGTTTAGGATTTGTAGATGGGTGGGTGGATTACTCCCCAAGTTTTGGGAGTGGATCCCCATATTCTATCAGCGTTGATTTGTACCTTATTCTGATCAACTTGGTTGCATATTTGTCAGCGATTTGGTTACGCTCCTCCCAGCTTGTTGTGGAATTCATTTCAGAATTATTTGCTTTGATGTCCCTTTGAATTTGGTTGGCTTCTCAGTCTGATCTCTCAAATGACCATCCACCCTGGCGCACAGCCTGATTACATTGTCGCCAGTAGTGTGGAGTACCTTTTTGGGAGGTTATCTGCAGGTGGTTTTCCATCCATTTATATATTGATTGGGGGAAACCATCTCTTGGAGGCCTTGGGCTCTTGCCCAGTTCACACCCCATGCTAGGGTCGGGCAGCGCATGTGTGTCTTTGTTAGCTTCAGGAACAAGTTCCCCCATATATGCTGGGCATGAGATTTAAAGTCCAGGAGACCCATGCCTCCGTCATTCTTTGGTTTCAGTAGGGCTTCCAGTGGTATCAGCGCTGCCTTCGCCTTGAACCACAGGAAGGTTCGGAGCATTGACCTAATCTTCTTCTCTAAGTTCAGGCTCATTGGTAGCACGTGAGCAACATACCACAACTTCAAGAAGATGAAGATGTTTATAGCCTGCACTTTCTACTTGAGGCATAGTCTGGCGCTTTTCATGCATGCCATTCAAAATTGATAATCTTGACAATAAATCTTGTTTGATCTCCAGTACCGCTAGTCCCTTGTTGTTGAAGAGTATCCTGAGGTATTGGACTGTATGGGAGTTCATAATCGGCATTGTGTCAGTTGATGGGCCGAAGCTCAGGTTGCTGACCCTCATCACTGAGGTTTTTGCAAGTTAATTTTTGCGTTCAATGCTAGCTGATAGAGGTTTAATAGTTCCTTGGCGCCCTGGAGGTCAGTCGGGAGCTTATACCTACTACTGTATTGTCAGCGAATGCTAGAATCTTCAGTGGCATTTGGTTAGGGTGGACTAAACCCCAGAGCTTTGTATCTGCTTCCGCCAGTAGAATATTGGCTGCAAAGTTGAAGAGTATTGGTAACATAGGGTTACCTTGGTGGAGACCTTGCCTGACAGGGATTTCGTTAGTTACATCATCTGTGACAATCACCTTTGTTACTAGGCCTGAGTACAGCGTCATTAACCATGCTCAAAATGTGTTGGGGATACCGACTGCCTTTTAGTGCCTCATGAAGTAATGACCACGCTACTTGGTCATATGCCTTTTCCATATCAAGGAACATAAGGTACCCCTGTTTGATGCCCCTCATATCCTGGATTATGCTCTGGACTGAGCCAATGCTGTCCCATATACTACAGCCTTTGACGAAGCCATGCTGGGCACTATGGAGCATGCGCGGTGCTGTTGCCATCAGTCGATTAGATAGTATGCGTGCGAGCAGTTTATAATTGGTGTTCAATAATGTGCAATTAGGTGCTAGTTCAGAAGTTGGCATCTGAGGACCTTTTTGTACAGAAGTACAATTTGGGTTTCATGGCCTTCCAGAATTTTCTGGCCATTTTGCAAAACAGTGGTTAAAGAGGGCTTTGAGCTCCGGCGCTATGCAGTCTCAGAATATGCTGTATATTTCTGCACACATATTGTTGGGGCCTGGTGCTTTCATCCTTGGCGACTCCTTTAGCGCCCTCTTAACTTCATTGATAGAGATTTTGGCAGATAGTTTAGGTGACGTCTTCCAGCGTACAGCTCCCAAATGCCAGCTTGGCCAGGTCAATAAGGGTTTTTGTTGCCAATTTCCTTATTTCTCATTGTTGGAATAGATCACCATAAAAAAACTCAACCTTGCACTTGATTGTTTTGGGGTCTGTTGATACTTCCCCTTCCGCTGTCTCCACTTCCTGTACCCTAGCCTTAGTTCAGATTTCCTTGAGGTGTTTAAGGCCCTCTTTGTCATCATCCCCACTAGGCTCTAATATTGGTAAGTTGCATTGGTCCGTCTCTCTGAGTCTTGCTTTATCATTATGGCCCAATACTTTTTGTGCGTTGTTTGGTACTTGCTCCACCTTTCTTCACTGTCCCATCAGGTGAGCTTCAGCCTTTCTAATTTAAACTTCAGTTGTTTCATGGTGGCAGTTCACTTGTAGGTTGTCACTTTTTTGTCTTCATACTATTATGTTTAATTTTGCTTGATCTGGGTCCATCATTCTAGCAGGTCCAACTATAGGCGGTTGTCCAGATATGCTACCAGTTGATCCAGTCCAGCGTCAACCTTTCGATGCCAATCCCCATCCCTCAGCGTGGCTGGTGCCAGTTGCCACTCGTGGTTCCTTGGGGGTTCATCAAGGATAATCTCCACCCGGATGACCATGTGATTGCTTTCAGCATTTATGCTAACCTCACTGTTGGACATCATTGGCTTGAGATCCAATGACACTAGGATGTAATCTAAACGTGATCCTGACAGTGGGGATCCGGCGGCGTTGTATGACCACCATGTTAGGTTGGCTAGGTTGTCATCCTCTTCATCAATTGTTAGGCACATCCCCAATTTGACTAGGTAATCGAGCATCTTGTCAGCCTTACTGTTGGGACATTCTCTCGTTGGAAATGTGTCCCAGCTCACATTCATCCAACAGTTCAGGTTACCTGCTATTACAGTTGTCGCTTCAGATGGTACTTCCGCTAAGAATTGTTCAAAAAATATGGTTTTCGTGGAGCTTTGTTGGGGTGTAGACTGCTACAGCTCAGATGCTCCTGTTAGTTTCTCTGTTTGTGGCTGTCGCTATCAAGATCCTACTGATGTGAGTTTCTTCCACGAATTCCAGGTCTATTTTACTATCCATTGTGACTATCACCACGTGGTCCATCCATAGGGCTTGGTTCCCTATCTGGCGGGACCATGGGTGGTTTTTTTGCATCGCGTCGAACTTGGCACCATTTCCTTTTGGTTACCAGCTTGTGTTTCCAAAATAAAAATTAGGTCAATATTATTATTAGTTTTTAAATGGTGCATTTTCCTCCTCCTCGTTTGTATGCTCGCCATCCCCCAAGCATTTGTGGTCGCTATCCTCATTTTCTGGCTACCTGACCCACATGTATGAGGTCTAGCGTTGTCTGGGTTATGGATTGGTCCCATACCGTCTGGTTGGTCAATGATGGAGGTGTCAATGGTTGGTGGAATGCAATATTTGGTCTTTGGGGTCGGTTGGTTGGGACTGGGAGTATATTCCTGGGAATCCTGTGTACTGGTAATTTGGTCACTATCCCCATCTCCCTGCCGATGAATAATGGGGATGGTTTTATGACCAGGTCCAGGTACCCCTTGTTCCCTTCAGGCGGAGCAGTGGATTCTCCCTCATCCATCAGTCAGATTCACACCCCTTCATTTGATTTAATGGCAGAACTTGTTTTTTAGTTGGTGATTGCCAGCCAATTTTGTCAATTTTGTCACTCTTGCTGATTTTTCACTGGTTGCCTTGGGTTTATCTGCCGATGACTTCCAATTCAATTTATTATTCACTTTAGGCTTGTCGGGCTTCAATTTTAACTTGCTGGCTTCCTGCATCCGCCCTTGCTTAGGAGACTTTTTTGGGTCCGCCTTCTGCCATATTTCCTCCTCATGGACCATCCATTCCTCTTGGGTTGGATGTTTCTCTGTTGGTCCAGGGACAGTTACCTCATCCATTGCATAGTATTTGGGTTTCATATTTATAAATGGTTCATCATCCGCTTTGGGCCACTTTGCTGTTTCCCATTCCCATGCTTCTCTATGTGTCAGGTCCAATTCTTGTCGCTGGCGTTTCATATCCACTACCTCCGTTAAGATACGTGGGATCCATTCTCTGGCTTTCAGGCGGAGGAAAGTCTTGGTACCCACATTGGTGATTCCCATGACAGGTCATATTTTTATTCCCGTGTAGTTTTACCTTTATGATGGTGGCATTGAACCATTGTGTGGCCGGTCAGGTAACAGAACTGGCACACTTGTTTCGCATCCTCCTGTTTGACGTATAATACCCTTATTGAGGCCAGGTAGGTGGATGAATCTGGGTAGTGCAATTTTGTTCAGTTTCATACATGGTTCCAGTTTGTACAGTGCTTCCACTGTCTGAGGGTAGAGGCACTTTGCGATTTAGTTGCCACCGGCTTGCCAGAATTCCCATACTTCTTTATAGTATGACAATCCAGTCTAGATTGCTTCATGCACCTACTCCCTTTTGTGATCAGTGGGGAGATTCTGGAAGGTTACCCACCTTGCAGTTTGGTTGGCATATCTGGTCAGTTCCATTCACAGATAAATCTTTTTATATTTGATGCCAATTTTGAGGAGTTTCTTGCGGTCTAATTCGCCTGGGATAGCTATATCTATATAGCCCTGTTTGGGTACCCAGTGGTGATCAAAAGTCCCCTCCAGCTAGGACTTCGTCAAGTTCCTGATAAATCAACACTATCAGGTCAGACCATTCTTCCTCCTCCACTAGCTGCAGGTGGATTTGGATAGCATCTTTGAGATATGATTTCAGTGCCTGGAGATCTGTAAAGCCCTCACTGATCAACTGACAGATGTATTTGATGTGGCTCCCTGCTCCATTCCAGGTGTTGTCTTTGGTATTTTTCGCCACGGTGCTGTAATTTGGTTTTCGCGCTTGGTTTGGGTACTTCAGCGGGGGTTTTCCCTTCAAAAACCAACTTACTGATTTGTTGAGGGTAAATCCCCAGTTGAGGAATGATTTGATCTGGTGGATGCTGATACCTCAGCGGCTGATACTTCTAGCCATTTGCACTTCAATCTCTAGGCTCAGCCACTCTAGGGCATATGACAGCAAGAACCCCAGTCAGTACCACTTGAGGGTGGATTCTGGGCCACACGTTGGTTGAAGTTATTGTTGAAGGACCTCCAGCATAATCGAGCTATTCTGGCACCAGTCCCTTACTGTGACACTATTCCAGCCCCCATCTGTAAATACACATGCCATGTCTGTCAGAACACCCGCTTCAATCCATTGGAATGCTTTGGAGGGGGTGAAGCCTTCAGCAGCATATGGGGCCGCTAGCATCAGTTCTGGGAAGGATTGCTTCCAATCTTGGATAGTTTCAATGCGGATCCCCGCTTTGAGCCATTCTTGGCCCAAGTCTGGGGTCGTGACCCCTTTCATCGCTGTTGCCGCCTGTGGTGAAATCTCATGTTCCATCCACAGTTGGGTTGATTGAGGGGGTGAACCCCACTGCGTACCAGTTTGCAGCTCTGGCAATTGTTGTGGCATTGCGCCAGATTTTCCACTTTTCAATTGGAAGGGGCAGCCTCTAAGAGCTTCGCGAATCCGTTTAGTCACCCCTCAGCTCTGGCCATTCGCGCACTAGGTCCATACTGACCCCCGCATGGAACCAGTATTTCATCTCCATCGGCATGAATCCATTGGTGGACCAGTTGATGGCCTCTTCCAGTGACCAATCTCGGAAGAGTCCCCATTACACCGCTTTTTCCTTTGTCCAGCCCGCTTTCATCAGGTCTGATGCAGTAGCTGGTGGAATTTGGGTATATGACCAGTGTAAGGCCTTGGTGGCCTTGAACCTGGCCGTGATCCATGGTAGTGCCTCCTCTGGGGAGAAAGTAATGTTATACCATTCCAGTGCTGTGTCCACTGGGATGGAGTGTCAGGCCCACTCAAGGGCTGTAGAGGCATTTGGGAATCATTTTGCGTACTTGGCTAAATCTGTTGGGTTGAGGCCCAAGCTCCTGACGGCTTGGGCGTATTGTGCTTTAATGCTGGCCTTGTTGTACTCCATTTCATTTAATAGGTTGATGTCAGCCTCCATCCAGGACTTTGCATCCGCTGGTTTTAAATCTTCGCGGATTGCAGCCTCTATCACCTTGTACTCCATGGGGATTTTCATCCATTCCAGGGCGTCTTTGGTCCTAACTTGTGACGCCTTGAACATTACCACCATATTGATTGAAATTTGGGTATAGCGCCAGCGTTTTGCCACTCTGGTGGAAAATTTGTGGGCTCGCCATATAGCCGCAATGGCTGGTTTGATACCTTTGGAGACCCACTGAGTTGCCACGGAGTATGGAAACTGGAGGGCCTCCCATTGTTTGACCTCATGGGCAGACACGCCTCAGCACGCCAACATGTCTGATTAGATTGATATAACTTTAACTGGGCCTGGCTGCGGACATGACTGCTGTTTGGGTTTCAGCCCCTTCTGGTAATACTTTTAACTTTTTAACCAAACTTTCTTGAGTGTCCAATCCCTCAGATTCAGTCCCTGATATAGTTTCATTCCATTGGGGTTGGTCTCTGATGGATCGTATTAGTCAGTGATTGGCTATTTGGGATTGGCTGTCAATTCATTGTTGAGCTAGAGCCCCCTGTCAACATGACTTCATCAGGGATTGTGCCCGATGGTTTATCAGGGATCACACCTGATGATTTAATCATGTTGCCAAATCAATTTTGGTCAGGGACCATTTGCTTTCCTAACTGGGCCTTATCAGAATTGGAGCCCAACTTTTTCTTCACTTGAATACCCCAAGTGGGAGTCAGTAAGTTTCTCCATGTCAGTAGAAAACTTTTTATAGCTTTTCTCAGTTGGTTTGAGCTGCTGATTTTTGTCAATTGAATCTGATATGGTTTCAGATCCTACCAATACTTTGTCCAGGTTTTTTGTTTTTTCTGCAAAAATTTTCTCACCCTGCAAGGCCCCAATCCCCTCTACTGATTGAGGTTCAATGGAGAATTTTTCTGACTCCATTGTTCTTAGCGTCAGGCCTCACTCCATGAAGGTTTCTCTTGTCATCTGGCTGTCGTCAGTCACCAATCCTAGGGACTCAACCCCATTATCCTCGCTAGTCGCAAGGGCCCCATGACCCATTGATGCGCTTGCGCATTTCATCATCATTTGTGTTGCCAGATTGTTACTTGACATACACGTGTTGTATTGCCCTTCCACGTTTCTAGTCATAGGGGGCTTGGGACAGTGGGAAGTTCATTAGATGGTACATCCATTGTAGCATCCTTTGTATTATTATTGTTAATTGATATCAGCGCAGGCAAGTTGTCCATTTCTATGTGCTTCACACAGATGGGAGGATTGACATCCTTTACGCTTGGGTGGTTGGCCGTTGTTCACTGCTCTATAATTGCAGTGCACACTGGCAGTTGGTTGCTCTCTCAATTCTTGTTCAGTTCACTTTTTGATTTAAAAAGTGATGTTTGCAACAGAGAAAAAAGATACCACTATACTACCCAAGATGTTAACTATAATATAAATTTACGTGAAGTACAAACCAATCCATTAGGTTAAACGTTTTTACCCAAGATATATGATTTTCTGTCTGCATCAAACATCAGCGTCATATATATCTAAACTGAACTAATGAGCTATAGCACCAAATATAATTTTTGAAAAAATGATTCTCAGTTTGAAAATGATTACTTTTTGTTAGAGTTTTTTTAAGTCAGTGTTGTATAGTTCATTTATACAAGAAACTAATTTTTCTCTTAGACTTTACAAGGGCATAAACAGGATGTGCAGATTTTACTATGTGTACTAATTCTGACTGAATTTGGCTAAAAGGTTAAAGTAAATATATAGTTTATATTTTCATAAATTTATTAATTTTTCTTAGACATTAATTATTTTTAGACAACCTAATGCTATTGTAGAATAGAGACCCTTACAAAAATACAAACTTTACCCACCTCAAATAAATTTTTACAAAAATATAAACTTTAATTTGTTAAGATAGAATATGATGTTTTCAAACCTTATATTCATCTTAAGCATTGCAACCATTGACATTATGATATACTTTTTCTGGATTGAAAAAGAAAAATATTTATTGAAAAAATTTATTTTGTTAAAAGCAACTATTATTAAATCCAGTGTTATACAAACCTATTGTAATATAAAATGATTCACAAGCTTTGTTTGCAGCCAGTATTGCATTAAACATATGATAATAGTGTAGAACACTTGTTGCTAATTAGTTGGAAGATATTAAAGATAAAAACTTACCATTAAGATATAATATTGATCTCTTATCAAATATTACAGCAAAGGTAGAGTACAACATATTTGTTTATGCTAAACAACCTTATATTCTGATCAGAGAATTAATTATAGACTTTTGGATTCTTTTTCTATAATGAATCAGGGTCAGGTGAATTGATGACTTAGGTCAGTGTGAGATTAAATAGTACAAGTCTAAAAAAGTAGTATTTATGCTTTATAAAAGATTTTCAAGTTTGATGTATTATAAATTAAAGCTAGGTTAAAAATTTCATCTATTTTATATAAACAAAGCTCAAGGGGGTACTAAGTTGTTTGTGGTAATCTCAAAACTACCAAACCAATTTTGATAAAAATTTGCGCGCTCATATTAAGTTTTCAGTGCTAAATTATATACACTGTTTGGTCCTAAGTTAAAAATAAATAAATTTTTAAAAAGCTCTTTTGTGATACCAATATGACCAGCCTCAATTTAAAAGGCAGTTCTAAGGAAGGCTGAAAAATCTTAAATCATCTCCAAAAGTGTATTAACCAATTTTTAAATTAAACTTGCACTCACCCTCTGCCTTCCTAAAATTGAGATCAAAGTATAGATTAATTACCTGTTCATCTATTTTATAAATTAACTATCTATATAAATAAATCTCTAGGGGGATTTACATCTGTCCATGGTAATCTCAGAATCTACTGAATTAATTTTGATCTAACTTTGATGCTCATAGCAGTGTGACAGTGAAATGTTATCCACTGAAGTTCTAAATTAAATTAGATATATTACTTACAAAAACATGACCAACAATTGGATAACTTTGCAGTTTTTTTCTATTTTTTGTTTTTGTCAGGCTTTGCACCAATATGAGTTAAGCATTGACTTTGGGTTTCTGAATAGCTTAATTTTAATTACATCATATTTATTTAATCAATAGTTTATTGATTGATGCTTTGTTAGGCCAAAGGCCCAAAAATTGCTAATATCTTTGAATTATATAGCATTAACAAATCCTCATTTACAAAGCTAAATATTCAAATAAAATACTTGAGATAAATCACCTCATCAATCAATTTCCTGAGAATCTTAGGTAATTTCTCCCTAATCCCACTATGTCCTTATTTTCCATAACCCTATTAAAATGCTAAAATGATAATCTATAAGGTACCTTTTTTACTCTTAGCGTTGGTTTTTGCCTAGTTTTTTACTAGAGATTTTCCTGTTCTTGTAAACAGAGCTCTGCATGAATGACATCTATCCATTAGGAGATTGACTACAAACATAAAGTCTACTAGAAGATTCTGCTGGTGCTACCATAACTAATAATCATGTGGCTTTCACAGGACCTAGCCTTCAAATTTTAAGTAAAAATTTAACACTAGTGATCCTGCTAAGGATCCTAACAAGACTACCTGGTAAAGACATACCTTAATGCAAGCAATACCAGCAATAAAAAGATGAGTGTATACCAAAGGGTACAATCCAAAAATGAAGATAGGATGAAAAAAGATGAGAGAATGCCCCTCCACCTTATGGATATGGGATGTTCTTATTGACTGTGGTCTAACTGAGCTCAATCCTACCTGGATGTCACAGTAACCATGGACAGTTTGAGCCACAATTTATTAGAAAAAAAGAAACTGCCATGGAGAAAATGAGCTGTGAAATAAAATGATTTTGCGGCGTTCACTGGTGTGAAGAAAAGTTTGAACTCATTAAGGATTATTCTGAAGATGCCACTAATAAAATTAAAAAAAGTTGACTATGAACTCAAAAATTACCAAGTGGCCGAGGAAGGATTTAATATGATTTATGAGGCTATATTGTGGTAATTTTATCTCAATGCCAGATCAACTACTGAAAGTGCGCTGCCAAATATTCCCATCTATCTCAGAAAAAACCTGGGATAAGTTACTAGAACTTGGGCTTGTTACAGCTGATGGTTTAGATGTTACCACTGCCAAAGTCCAAGAAGATTCCAAGTTTCATTTTGCAGCTGAGATGGAACTGCTTGATGAGCCAAGTAGAGTAGATGAACCAAATGATTATCTCACATTTTTTGGTTCACAATGCTCCTTGCTGCTCAAACGCCAAAGTTAAAGCAATCAGCTCAAATGCCTCATTGCCCTTTCCATTTCTCGGCGCCAATTCTCATCATTGCTCCAAAACCACAACTGGATCCCTCAAAGCCCAACAAAAATAATCTAAAATCTAATTTTGAAGATGTGCTGGAACCTCCCAATGAGCTAAATGAAGAAGCCAAACCAACTAACTACTTTTCCACTATGTTTTCTGATGACAAAGTTTTTAGATGCTCAATTAGGCCATCTGAACCAGATTCTTTAGCACCAAATTTATTCTCCTTGGCTGAGGAAACTGAATTTTGACAAATCAATTGGGTTAACCTAGTTAAGGGCACTTGAAACAAAAGCGCTTTCTCTCATCATTTTATATTACACTACGTTAGCTCCTAAAACTGCACATACAGTTAAAACTAATGACAAAGCCTCCACTCTAAGTGTGTATTTCATTGCCAAGGACCAGAAAGATCGAATAATTTGCTTGAACCAATCAAGCTGAGGATTGCTGAAACCAATTTATTTCCTCTAACAAGATCCTCTGTGGTTTAGGGCTGCTTGGCCCAGTTGAACCAAATGCATCCAGATCCAATCCACACCCATTTACCAATCTGTTTAGTTCTAAACATTTTATTTTTTATTTTTTTTACTAGCATTAAGTCTTCCAACCTAACACCAAAAATTTTAAGCCACCTGATACAACCAGTTGGAAGGAATAAATGATTTTTCAATATGGCCAGCCAATCTACTCCATTAGTGTAGAAACAGCTAAATTGGTGGTTAATTTTCAAAACTTGATCTATGAGGGCCTGCCATATGAAAATAAGTTCTGTATTAACAACCAAAAACGTTCCACTGATCCAATCTCAATTCACAGTGTCTTTGTAATTCCAGGAGAGCGTCCCCTCTGCTTGGACCAGGTGACATTCCCGTTCTCTACAAAAAAGGTTTGAGAAGAGAAGCTTTCCCTCTTGTCTCACAGGGCGACATTAACCATGTAGTAGACAAGCAATGGGTAACAGACCTCCCTTTGAAGATCCCACCACCCATTTCCACATTAACTTTAGCTGAATTAGTATGGCAAATTGAGGGAATTTGTGCTGAGATATCTGGAAATCGGCATCCCCATGGGGCCAAGGGCCCACATGAAGTTGATGGCAACAAGCCCTTGATATTAAGCATAAGAACCCTTAAACCCTCAGAAACAAAGCCCACAGGGCGCATACTTTCAGAAAATGAAGTATCAAGTGTCAAATTGCCAGCAAAAGTTGATGGCATTGGGCCATTGGGAAATTCAGCCCACAGTTCAAAACCCACCCTGGAAACACCAAAATCTTCATCTGAAATTTTCCGCTTGGATACACAGATGCTTGAGTGACTGGATATGGGTGGTTGGGCATCCTAAACCCATTCCTGACCTCTTGGGACCGCCCCTATGTGGGATGGCCCTGGGCAATTCCTGCTGCCTGTTGGATGAGATGCCATTGCTCCAGTCACCAAAACAAAGAAAATTAGTAAAATGGGCATTCATGGATGAGCTGACAGTAACTCAGCCTGCCGCCAATAATTTTAAAGTCAGTTCTAATTAAATTCATCCTTCCCCCTCCCTCACTTAAAGTTTTCCAGAATAGGTTGAATCTCAAGGGCCCCAATACTGCATTTTTCCAAGCTATTCCCCAAATTGATTGTTTATTTAAACAGTCATAGTACACTAAGCAAATTGATAGCCAATATCTAAATTTAAAAATTTAATTAAAGTCCTCCTGTGCTCAAATTTATTTAAGTTTTAATTTCCCTTGCTGAATCCCCATGACAATTACAATGAGGCCCCATGGCCCAAATATTGACTAGGTTGGTCTGGTCCTATTATTAGCTTTGACCCCCACCATAGTTACTTGGTGGTATTGAGTCAAGATCTTCTCATATATTTTCCAGGTCTCAGAACTCTTTATACCCAGACCCACTAGACCTGATGCTGTAACAGCTTGGTTCATCGTCAGGTTATTTTTCTTATTTATGGCTCATTGGCACCCCATTATTATCTATCGCTCAGCTTACTCTGATGTCATTCAAGCAGCAATGCTCTTGGAATTCTGTCTCACATTTTGGGTGCTTTTGTGCCCCAACTGGCAGGTCCGTCTAAAATTTATCTGCCGTCACCCTGACAGTCTTAAACATTACATATGCCACCAGGTTTATTTAAAAGCTAAACTGCCTGATTTGACCTTAGAACTAGCCCAGCCAAGGATATTATCCCCATTAAAAGATGGGCTGAAGCCATTATGCTCCAGGCCAAGTTGGGGATGTCCCTATTCAACCCAGGCGATGCACCTGTCCCTCCAGTCAAGGCTTGGAGTAGGCTCTGTCAGGGTTTTCCCTAATGTGATTGAAGCCTCAACTTTGGGATTTTGATTGGCTTGTTATTTTTAATCACACAAATATTCATAAAAAATCAATAGTTTTTGATTAATGCTTTGTTGGTCCAAAGACCCAATAATTATCATCAACTTTCTATTACTATTCTACTATCAATGCTTTGTTGGAAAAAGACCTTAATATTACTAATAGCTTTATACTATATAGCATTGACCAAACCTCAATTACAAAGCTAAATATTCAAATGAAATACTCAGGCTAATTTGCCTTGACAATTGCTTTTGCAGGAGCTAGGCGCTCTTTCCCTATTCCTGCTTAGTCCTTATTTTCCCTAGCCTTATTAAAGTAGTAGAATGATATCTAAAGATGACCTTTTTTACTCTTAGCATTAATTTTCCTAGTTTTGTACTAGTTATTTTTCCTGTGCAAGTGAACAGAGATTGAACTTGATGATGTATATTATGATAAGAGATTGCCCTAAAGACACTAAGTCTACTAGTAGATTTTATTGGTGCTACCACAACTAATAATTGTATAGCCTCAGAATGGCCCCAACTTCAATTTTAAATAAAAACTTAACAGTTTTAATATTAATTATAGCTATCATCAACCTATCTGAGGGGCATAATAATAGAGATGCTCTTTATCTCAGAATCATAGTTATCAAATTATTATAAAATTTTTATTAGGCTTTCATGTATTTTATCTAATTTAAGTATCAATTACAGCATGTACCCAAAATAAGAGTTTCTAGTTTTTTTGTTTATGTTCTATTAAAAAACCAAAGTTATTGCAAAAACTCATTTTTTAACCTGTGTCTTATGCATATGATTAATTTAATGAAGATTAGTTGATAAGCACCAAAAAATTGTATATGTGCCTTTTGTTGGTAATTATATATTTTAGTAAGTAATTTAATATACTCAGTGATTAACATATATAATATATACATATAATATTAAAAGCAAGTGTTTGCATGTGTGATACCTGTTGGGATTCCAGCGCAAATTAAGGATTTTTAATTCAATATGATGATGTAATTTGAAATTGAACAAAAAAATTAGACAAAACAATTGTTGGGGATAGTCCCCAACTAAATTTTTCAATGAATCGCAATATTGGGATTAAATTCTAATATAAAAAGCAATCAAATACTATTTCACAAAAGTAACCAGAATGTCACAGGTTCCCCTGTTTTAGGTTAGTATATAACTCAGCTTGGAAAGCGCTTAGAGATTTTCTCAAAAATAATTCCCTAATCACTTTTATAATTCGATTTTAGACGAATATTAAGACTACATTCTACTTTACCAATAAATTTTTTACTGTTAAATAGCCAGTGAAAGAATAAAAGGATAAACCAATTAAGTATTGTTTTTTCATTAATTGAGGACTTTATTTATTATAACAAAGTACAACTTCTTTATCTTTGCACCTGGGGCTTTGATTAACTGACTGTATTTGGATGAGTGAATTATTCATTACGCCCAACAAAATTGGTGCTCACTTCCAGGTCACCCTGAGTTACCAGCAAAATCATTTTTATAAGGGGCGAAACTTTGACTATCTTACTATCTTTAATTTGAGGGTTAAAAAAGCAATTTTCCAAGGGGAGGATACCCCTGTGGTAGAGTAGTGACCTCTACCGCTGCCTCCCTGAGTTCAATCCTGGTAGTGAACTTTGAGTAGGGGACAATTATGACTGTGTTGGTGTTGTGCACCAATGCCCCAAACCAAGATAGCGAATAGCAAAGGCGGTCCATGGAGTTCCTGGCCTATCATACGCCACGCATGGAGGTTTTCCAGGTTTTATCCTCCTTTCCCATTTTCTTTACTTCCCCTCATTGGTGCGGTATCATCCCCAGGTTGGCCCACCTCAAATAAAAAAAGCAATTTCTTGACACCAAGCACTATCAACTTGAGCTTTGTGATGCTACAGCCAGTTTATAAACTAAACTAAAACAGCTGACTCAGCTCTTCGCCATTAAAATGGCACTTCAGGTCTCCCAAGAGCAAGTAGATTTAGTTGTCAAAGATGTAAAAGCCCTTCTTGGAAGCATAGAAGCCCTCCATAATCAAGAATATTCAGGGGATACTGTTTCCTCTTCATTATAAGTCCGCCTCTAATGTCAGTCTATGTCATTTGGCCATTAACCCCCCTAGTACCACGCTCAAGCCTTCCTTCAAGGGCAAATATGTCCTGAAGGAAGGGAGCATATTATCCTTCTTGTACTGCTATAAAAGTGCAATGGAGGAAGCTACTTTTTCACTAACGGCTCAGACACTGACAACTGCCTTAGCCGCCTAGCTCAGAATATAATGGTACACCAGTTAATGACCTGTTGCACCTGGGACGAGTCCAAAGCTTCTCTGATTTGGGAGTTTGGGGGTGACTTAACACTTCCCAACCAGAAAGAGTCATTTATGGGAATAAGTCTTTTTTTAGTATTAGATGGTCCCAACCTGAGGGGGGATTCATCGATGTTATGGGAATAAGTCTTTTTTTAGTACTAGATGGTCCCAACCATGGGAATAAGTCTTAATTTAGGATAATCCTTCATTGAGTTCACCCACAGTTTTTATCTTAAGGCCCAAGCTTTGGTTGCTGGAAAACGCCTTCTGATGTATAAAGTTATCTACATCTTTTTAGTAACCTTCAAAACCATTCTGGACATTTAACTCTAACTTATAGCAATGAAGCCTCACCTTACATCCCTTTTTCATATCATAGAGGCCATTATGGAGATTCCTACCAAGTTTATTAAAACTCCTGGATTACCCAGTCCAAACAAAAATTTGCAGTATCATGTTTTGGAACAACGATTCCTGACTCTCCCACATCCAACTTATGATGTTCTTTTTGTAAAGGAAAAAACCATACTGAAAATCTCTGCCATCATCTTCCTCACCATAAGGCATCAAAAGGTTGGTCATTATAGGGCAAGAGGCTCCCTCTGCTGACAAAATTCAAGTAAGTCAACCTCCTCATTTTATGACTAGTATCTTGGGCTGCTTTGAACTAGCTGCTCCTGAAATCAACATGCCGCTTACCATCCAATGCAATAGCGAACTTAAGCTTTCCCATTCATATATTGAGCCAAGTACCCAATAGCACCCTTACAATCAGCTCCTTTAGTGAGAGCCAAGCTTTAACCAACAAAACTTTACAAACAAATTGACAATCCTCAAGCCTTTCCAGAACAAATTTCTCCTCTCACCTCACCACAAACCCCTACTGTTAGTTTATTAGCCAATAATTAGCAATTTGGATCTTCATTGATACAAGTTAAGGTAGTCATTAACAAGGCTAAATTCGTGGCTATAGATGTAAGGAAAGTTTCTATAACTCTGCTGTTCCCAGAGTGGTAGTGCACAGTGCACATGGTCAACGCTAGGGAACTAGTCGCGTGTATTAAAGTTATTAGAGCCCAGCAGAGGGTGATTAAGCAATATTAAACTAAGTTGAGGAGGGTGATCGTTAGAGTAATTAACCAAATAGGAGCAACACAGTGCATGAAGTGGTATAGTATAGGTGTCCTAGGTTGATGGGAACCTGGGTGGCCCAACGATGCATGGGAGGATAATGTAATCATAGATAAAATTAAGCAGCTCATGTAGTGTGAGACCTCCACAAAGAGGTCTGCAGACAGGATCATCTTAGACAACATAAATATAAAGCGTTGTACTTAGCAAATGGATTTATTATATGGGAAGAAGTCGACCAACAGGGGAGATTTGTCTTGACATGATAAATTTAAAGGAATTTGGAGAAATGATCAATCAGAGGAAGTGGGTCTAAGCTGAGGCGTGCCAATTAGCGCACACTTTGAGTTTTGTGTGCCCATTAGTGCACCCAGTGCAGGCAACTTTGTGGGATGAACCTGGGGTACTGCCCCCACTGCACTGGGGCTGCACGAATCTAAGCACCACCAAAGTGGGCTTTACCGCAGGTGGGGTAGCTCACACCACCCCCAAACTGACATATTCTTCACTGTTTGTTATACCAGGTAGCAAAGGCTACCCAGCCAATTCAGAGATATGCCTACCATCCCTTACTGTGAGTAGTAGTACCAGACTGATCCCCAAGTTGGACTTACTTGAGGAAAAAGAATTACCATAGCTTTCTACAGCTATTTCTAGCCGTAGCTTGACTATGGCCAGGGATCTTATTGCCTGGATTTCTTCTGAAGGGAAGCAACGCTGGTTTCTAGAAAGCCATAGACCATACATCACCTCCCCCATATTGTGCATAAGACCCTGAACACTCCTTGTCTGCAAGCAAACTTGGTGGGGCATACGCAGTCAGGATCTCTGGCCATGCGAGATGACCAGAGGATAACTTACACCCTGGTTGGTATGACTCATAACAAAGGAGAACACTACTCCACACAGCATCCGCTGCCGGACACTCTTTAAGGATGTGCTTTGCTGTCTCCTCCCCTCCACGTACCTTACAGGCATACAGAAGATCATCCTCCTTATGGTTACACCACTTACTCAGAGTCGCCCCATGACCAGAATGTTGCTGCGGAGTTGAAAGAGAAAGTTCTGAACAGTTATAGACCAGCATCCCTTAACCCTCCTCCCCCACAGGTCCATCAGGCCAGGTCACATTTTCCAAGTGATCTGGGCCAAGTATGTCAAGCAAAGCTCTCTGTCTTGTAGCTTCCAAAACCTGGCGGTTGTGAAATCTGAGAGGCAGACACCGCTACGTTCCCCACCTTAAGCCAGTCCCAAAGGACAAAGAGGCTTTCCCATCTGGAATATCTCCAGCCTTCTATTCCTCATGGGAACACTCGCCGATCCTGACCTCCACGACCTTCTGAACGGGTTTCCCCACCCTCTAATGCAGCCAGAGAGGGGATTGCTTCCATCCAGCAAGAAGGCAGTTCAATTGCTTCCACAACATCTCATGCCTTCCTTACCAGCACCTTGGAGGTACTGGTAACATTAATAGCTGCTTCCACCCTAAGCACCCTCTAAGCCATCGCCATCAAGGAGTTCCCCCAGTGGACCAACCCAATAAAGTGCTTGAAGGCCTTGCGCAAACAAGGTTTCATCTCCAGTCCCCAAGCACCTCCTTAAAGGGAATTGCCTGGATCCTATCAATGGTCCACTCTCCACTCTCTAATTTACCCTTGCTGCCCACCCAAGCTTTAAAGTAATCCTTCCAGTAGCCTGGTAGGTTCCCCGCGCTTGGAATGGCCCCTTGATTGATGCACCAGCTAACACCAAGATCCTTGTTCAAAGTGTCCTTGCAAGCCTTAAAAAGTAGTCCTCCAGTATTGGAGACCAACAGATGGATTTCCCCTCCCGAGTGACCCATGCAATCCATTTAAGCTGCAGTGCTTTGATCATACTTCCAAAGTTAATCAGACTGATGCCCCCTTCTTCACCTCCTGAAACAAGTTAGAGTAACTGGTTTTTGACGCCTGCCCTCTCCAAATGAACTGAATGATTGAACTCTGTATTCTCCTGATGGAAAATGCCAATGGTGGAACAAATCCGGCAATGTACCATAGTCTGGAAAGAATGAAAGTGTTCATGACAGTGGCCCTGCCCCAATAAGATAAGTTGAGCCATTGCCATTTCCAAGCCACTATTTTAAGGTCCACTTCAAGTTTGAGCCAATTTTGTGCAGAGACGCTCACCCAGGGATGGGACACCCAAGGTACAGAAACTTCATTTCCTGTTGCCATCCAGAGGATCAAGCTCTTTGGTGCCACACACAACGTCTCCATTCTGCCGATGGGCCAAGCCCTGGATTTCGCCATATTGACCTTAGCGTTGCTTGCATTCTGGTACATCATCAGCATGTTCATCACCATCTTCTCCTCCTCCTCTGACAAAACATAAATCCACATATCCTCCGCAAACATTGAATGAGAGTACTCCTCGCTATTGATGGTAAGTTTCCTCCAGTCCTACTTTCTAAGAGCCACTGATAGGGTCTCTATTGCAAGTACAAACAACATGGGAGATAGAGGGTCTCCCTGGCGCACGCCCTAAACACCTTAAAGGGGTGGGAGAGGACCCCATTGATATTAACAACTGATGAGGCCTTCTCATAAATTGCTTTAAGCAGTCTCAACAAATGCACCTTGATTCCAACCCTACTTAACATTTCTTAAAGAAACTCATTATTCACCCGATCATACGCCTTCTTTTGATCAAGAAACAGTAGCCACCCCCTCTGGTCATACTGCTTACTTGCTCACTCTTCAATCAGGTGAAGCAGCATCAAATTGTCAGTAATTGAGCGTCCTGGGATAAACCCATTATGCTCTTTCCCAACAACATCTGCCACAACCCCCTTTAGTCGATTGGTTAAGATCTTCATTAAGTTCTTAGAGTCAACGTTAAGCAGAGCCAAAGGCCAATAGTTCCCCAAGAGGGATGGATCGCCCTTCTAAAACAACACCACCACCACACTCTTTGAAAACGCTGGCTCAATTATACCAGAGGCTAGGAGTTGATTGTAAAGCTCAGCAAGCATCTCAGACATTTGTGCCCATAATAGCTTGAAGAGCTCTAAGATCAACCCATCCTCACCAAGAGCCTTGCCATTCTTGCCCTTGCGATGCCATCTGACACCTCCGATTTGTGGATCTTGCTACATAGGTACAGCTGAGTCTCCTTTGGCAGTGCCCACAGTCCGCTTGAGAGTACTTTAGATGCCTCCAGTTCATTCTCAGAAGGGCTTTAAAGGTCCTCATAGTAGGATTTGGCCACCTCAGCCATGTGGGCTGCATCCTTTACCTCAACTCCCCCATTACAAAGTGACAAGAGCCTTGCTGAAGTTCTGA
Source organism: Massospora cicadina (assembly GCA_022478985.1). Lineage (NCBI taxonomy): Eukaryota > Fungi > Entomophthoromycota > Entomophthoromycetes > Entomophthorales > Entomophthoraceae > Massospora > Massospora cicadina. The sequence continues at coordinate 3,707 of JAKSZP010002832.1, read as the reverse complement.
ATGCCCCTACTGCCTTGCGGAGTAAGGCCACATTACTGTTAGAATCCTCGTCCTATCTAGACTTCCTTAGTTTGAGGCGATCCACCATGAAGGCTCACATCGATTTTGCGTACAATTCAGCCTTGGCCATGTAGGCAGATGCCCCCATGACCATGGCCTGCTTGCAGGCACTCTCGAAGATCCTCTCTAAGGTTTCATACCTCAAACGCATGGCCCCTAGATGCCTCCCAAAGATTTCACAGTCCATTTTGAGGTCAGCCTTTATCCGCAGCCATTTTACTGGCACATCAGGCTTCCCCACAATCAGGCTTCTCCACCACCTCACCTTCTACCTCATGATATCCTGAAGTATACTCCACTTCAGGAGTTCAGAGTTCAGTCTCTAGATCCCTATCCCTGCAGAAGCAACCAGATGGTCACTGATCTGCAGTTCCAGGGGCCTGTGGTCTGAAGCACCTGGATCATGATTCCGAAGGATCAACTTGCAGCGACTCATGATAGGCTGGGGCACTGACACAAGGTCAATGCGGGATAAATGATCCCCCTGGATGTGAGTCCACCCAGTCTCTCCCTCCTCACCACGGCCAGCTCTCCACACATCCAGTAGGCCGTGGTCAATCATTAAAATGGCCAACTCATGGGATCCAGGATCAGAACTCCAGTTGCCTGAAGCCCCAACTCTATCATCCCTAAAGCAGACACAGTTCATGTCTCCCTTAGCACTATTGACCCCCCAATGCCTTCCTCCTGGATCCTTAGACCGACCTTCTGGGAGAAGGCCTTTCATTCAGATCCGAATTGGGCGCGTATATGCTGATAAACCAAATCAATTCCTCTCCAAACAGTGACATTACTGCCACTGCTCTTCCAGGAACCAATACCTTTTATTCAACACTTTAACTTGTCCGCCCACCAGACCATGATAACCCCCTTTGGCTTCTCCCCCTCCCCTCTTTCCCTCCCCTAGGGGCAAGTCTGATTTTGGTTGATCCAAAAAATGAGAGTAAAATGATTGTTTTCGAGGGAACTGAAAAGCCCAGTCCTCTTCCACCCCAGGTTTGGACTTAGTCTCAGTGATGAAGCTGGTATTTATCCTGTGTTGTTGCAATTGGAGTTTCACCCGCTGCTGCTGCTTAAGTCCATTCAGACTCCGCACATTAGCAAATTCAACCCTGATCACCATAGGTTCGAAATTGAAGAGGCCTCAGTGTCAGGATCTGAGGGATCCCCATCCTCTTCCACCTCAGCTGGTTTAGTGGGACCACATTGCTTCCTCCCCTTTTCAGTACTATACTGAGCCAGGGGTAGAGGTTGCTCAGTCACAACAGCCTCCAGAATCTTACCATTGCCAGGGTCCTCAATAGACCCCTCTGCTTCAGTTGGAGGCATTGGGTTAGAAGGCATTGGCCCACTATTGCTAGCAGGCAACACCTCCCTCACCTACGCCTCTTCCCCTACGGGCCTTGCGCGCTCTGTCACACCAACATCCTTTATGGTCGCCCGCCTCTTATGCGATTGTGTGATGGAGAGAACCCCATCTGTTTGGGAGGCGACCGCATCCATAATGTCCTTTGCGGACTGTGCCAAAGCGCCACTCAGCTCGATTTGGAGTCTAGCTGCTTCCCTCTCCTTCTGGGAATGCTTTGACTCATTGTTGACCTTCCTTGATCTTTTCAGCACTCCAGTCACCACCTCCGAAGTGATGCCAGCCGCTGCCTCCTCCCTTGCTTTGGCTGACATCTCAGTCAGCTTCTCCAACGCATTCTGGAGAGCCAACTATTTCTTATTCAGAGGGCGCCCTCACTGGCACCCCCGCGCTAGGCCCACTAGGCCTGGCCACTGCCGCAGGAGGTTGAACCTGAGGACATTTGGCTCTGACGTGCCCCTTCGCACCACCCAAGAAGCACCTGTCAAGCGGTACCACAGGGACACTCCAGGTCCCCACTGTGACTGAATTAGGTAACTCCCCATATGATTTCGAAAGTTCAACCTTCAAAACCCAGTCCCCGGATCTGTACAGCGAACTTTTCAAGCTACCGTCCTTCTGCTTCAAGTTCTTTTCCAGCTTGTCATCATTAAAGGAGATCACTCTGCCAAAGCTTTTCAGCTGAGCCATCATGGCCCCTCTAGTGATCACATGTTGTACATCCCTCAGAATGAACCTTCCGATCTTGATGCTGATGTCAAGACATACGGCCTCTCAGTTCTTTGTACTCAAACTGGCAGCCAAAACCTGTTCCTTTTAAAGCTTAGACTGGAAGTTCATAAGTTTTAACCCAGGAGCCAAACATGAAATATGGAGTGGGGCAAACCCACACACCTCAATCACCCTGACCATGAGCATCTCCTTAGGCCATCCAGTCTTCACTTCCACGGCGTGAACCCTCTTGAGGCTCTCCACCATGCTCGCCATCAGATCCTTGGATGTGCCAGAATTCCCCGCTTCAAAAAGCTTGGTTCTGACACCAAATTTATTTGCAGTCACCGCAGCAAAAGAGACTGAAGCCCCCTGTGAAGCAGAGACCACCCCCGCTGTTGATTTGTTAATGGAGTTGGTCTCTCTGGTCTGTTTTTGTGACGAAGTTTGCTCTCAAGGCCCTTTTTGTGTGGGAACCATCGCAATCCTTTTGGGTCAGTCCATCATTTTGGTAAGTGGGTGCTTTCGCCTTTCACTGCACCAGTGTAAGCCCATGTAAGCTACTGGACGCTATTCAGGTTTCAGGCCAACCTAGAAAACCGTGGTGATTATTGTAGACAGGTGAGCCAAAGCTCAGCCAATCAGGATTTCCCCACCCTTGTTGCTGAGACCTGCTTTTGCAGCGCCCTGCCTTGTAGGAAAGTAGTGTGACAGACAATACACCCGACTCTTGCCTCTACCTTCCTGCCCATAATCCCCCCAAAGGAGAGTGGAAGCACCCACAAGAACAAGTTGGGCTACAGTCATTAGCTTCCATCCCACTTCCCATCCAGGCCACTACCAGACCTTTCAGGGCGCCTCTCTGGGTTCTGGTGTTGGCTACTCACCCGTGTTTCCATGAGCTTTCCTCAGTTATGCCACGTGAAGGCTCCAGCTTCCCTACCTAGCTCCCATTGGCGCACGCTTCCATTGGGCAATACAATATAGCTAGTAATCAACTAAACTCAGGTATTTATTGTAAAAATGGCTGACCTGAGCTGGAAATTTCATAACTGAACAGATTTGAGACCCCGCTCTTCTAGAAACCAAAGTGAACTATTTTCCTCCATTACAAAGCTATTTTGTTTCAATTCCCCTGCTCTCATACAGGGTCAAACTTCGCTTTTATCCATAGGACCAACTTTGGCATATTTTGCCTTCACCCAGCGTTGGTCTATGGTATTCTTGAGGTCATGGAGGCCTGCTAACTTCGCCTTCTTGGCCTCCCTGCATGCAGCTTTGTCTCTCACGTTGGTCCCAAGGATGATGTCATTTTTCAACCATGACAATAATTGATACTTGCTCTCCAGTTAATGTTATATCCTACCAATTTATGCAAAAAAATTAAAATGGCTCCAGACACACTTTAAGAAGCTGAATATGGGATTTCGGAGAATCAGTCTACTAAGGCAATTGGGGCATATTCTGACATATCCCTTCAATTTGGAAAACTGCTGATTACTGCTCCCGCTATCACATTAGAAAATAATAATTATAAAAATGATTTTTGGATTACAATTAATGAGGAAGT